>JTDE01021959.1:23175-72311 GCA_014338405.1 Paragonimus skrjabini miyazakii | reverse complement strand
AGAAGTACGCATAACGAGGTTAGAACAGATGTTCAAGAGAATGGTTTATCATCACTGCTCCTTGCTATCAGCTTCAGGATAGTGTAATAAACTATTCACAAAAGCAGAGAGTAGAATCTAGTCCAAATACGTACAAATAAATATCTGTGTTCAGGAGAGTACTTTTCTATAGTATGTCTGCTTTTTTTACAAACTAATCCTTGCATTCAGCAGCTCATGGTTATAACAAACGGAACCGTGGTCAACCCAAGTATGCGTTATATAACACAGACGTTGGACACGTTCTGAAATATTTCGAGGACGTTGTTAAGATCGACAATGTCGAAAATGGAAGGTTAGCTGTCCTGTAGAAGGTGATGAGTATAAGCGTTTCTGAGAGAGCCACAAAATAGTACTACGGAACTAGGGTGGGCCGTCGCAAAGGAAGCCCTAGTAGTTGGATAACATTTGGACCGACTGCCGAGAGCAGATGCGATCAGTTACGAGCTAACCTATTGAAGCTCACCGTTATTCAGAAAACCCTGCTGCACACACCACTTCTACAAACGATAACATCGAGGGAGCGGCTTCTGACTGATTGGTTCATCGACAGTCTACTGCCACTGCTGAGAATGCAAGTTCGATTGGCACAGGTAACCAATCAGGTGGATAGAGTGCATTTAACAAAAGTAAAAGAACTAATGGTATCAACGGTGGTTGTGACGACCATGGGAAGCCAGCAGAACAACACGGAGCTGAAGCGCCTCAGAGGCATAATGAAACAACTCGAAAATAAGCAAAAAACAACCAGAGGCAACTCTGGAGGCATTACAATTGTAGGGGTTGGGTGGGTAGCTCTTGGCATCCATACTTGAGTTTTTCAACAGCGAAACAAATGGCTACTCGGTTTCCACTCTGTACAAACCGGGAGCACTGAGAAAAATACTACTCGCTGATGTACGAATAGACTAATATCATAAGTACGTTATGCACTATGAAGACACCGGGCATGGATAGATAAATGACAGCTGACTAAACATTAATTGCGAGGAACAGAAAACAACTTGGGAATGACAGGACATGCTGTAACTCTGCGCAGTTAGTTAAAATTTTAACACCTAGTTAAAAGATGAACGCTGTAGTCTGGGATGGTAGAATTATATCATAGGAGAGGAAACAAACACCTGACAACTAGTAAAATGGCAAGTGTAACAACCACAAACGCAAAACAGCGACCGTGAAGTTAACGTTAAAATCATAAAAAAGATCTTACAGCTAAAAAGAAAGCAACGAGACATGAAAATCCGCGCGAAGTGGCATCGTGGTTAATTGAGAGGAATGAATGAAAAATTTGATGTAAAGAGCATTTTATAATTTGACTTTGTGTTTGCTGAACAGAAAGACTTCAGAAAAAGGTTTAATCAAGCAGGATTTAACAAAAAATGCTAAATGGAAGAGATTTCTATTAGCAAAAGGTCGTAAACGGTCGTAGGACAACATAACTATCATAACCAAGTATATCTCTCAAATAAAACCGGTAAGCTGCTAATCAGCAGCTACTATTAACCCAATGGTCGTAACACAAGCCAAATTTTAGGCAAATGTAGAACAAAAAGAGAGAAGTAAACAGTATGTCCAAAAGATACTATCAACTAACTGGTCAACTGTCGATATATGAGGCACGATTTGCGCGACTTTCAAACACACTTATTTTAATACTATTGTGTACGATTACTATTGTCATTCTTAATGAAATACACACAACAGGCCGCAGATTAACTGCTTCTGCTGTGGAACAATACAGCAATTGGACGGCATGTATCACCAGTAGAACATTAATGAATGTATAATTTAAGAAACGTATACAGATCCAAAGTGTGGTAAACACGTGATCAGCGAAGCAAATGCAGCAATATCAGGACTGCTGAGAACAGACTATTAACCTGCATGTCTTCAATTCCCCAATCAAGCTGATCGACAAAGCCAGATTCACCGGATGTTTTCAAATGAATCGACAAATGCGGATGACTGATATCCACCACTGTGTGCGCAATCGCACCGTAGGCCGAGCTGTTCAATTGGTCGGTCCACGTGACCAACCTCACGTGACGCACTGCGAATAGTAGACGTAAAGGTATAGCAACCATCGAAGATGTGGGATGAAAGTATCGATCAAACAGACTGGCGATGGGGTGCGGATGTGAGAGTTCACAATTATCCGAACTGGAAACAGTCGAGGATTGGATGACAGAGGACAAGCGGTTGAGCAGTTTGCAGTCAGCAAACACAACAACATTGTCTGGGATCGTTAGTTCAAGCGCGTCACCGTAGATGTAACGCTGGATAGTTGGGTTGGTACGTAAATAAAAGACGGGAGTAGGCAGACTGAATGAACGATTACACAGTAAGATACGAATGGAAGATACAGCGAACGAAATCTACCAAATAATTAGCAATCTGTCTCACTAATACGTCACCACTGGAAATCATTTGGAGTTTTGCGCAGGACATCAGCGATTAAGAAGTTGAAAAAGAAAAGTGTGACAACGAAGCTTTGCTGAACTCCGTTGAAGATGACAAAGTTTAGTCACAGATTAACATAAGCTCAAACTCTATCTGGGGTTTAACTGTACGGTACCTTCGGAAAGGATACAAATATCATGTATCTCATCTCTTAACTAGTAATCTTACAATCGAAGGCCGCTCTGATAGTAAAACAATACAATTACTGCTGGTCGCAGCAGTGTCTGATCATGCCTTGCATAAAATCCAATTTCTTCCACGCAACACTGCCCTGTACGTTTAACGGATAATCTGGGCGGTCGAACAAAAAACCACAGCTCGCGCAAAGTGCATTAGGCCGATTCTTCGGCGGTTAATATCTACGAGTTGTGGACCATTGATTAGCTTGGGATGAAGCATTTTCCACCGAGTGCGATCCCACCAGTATTAAACCGACTGAGATAAGATGGTCCGAGAAGGATGTCTTGTGGTGCATAGGAAGCTGGAGCTCCATCTGGATCTCCGCGTTTGAAAGTGTCTACAGGTACAGGCCAAGGAGCATGTTCACGACCACAATAAAAAACAGTTGATGTAGACAGCCTGGTAAGTTGTAAACGGGGGTGCTTTGCCTAGCGTTCCAGGCGCCATTGTAGGTTATATGTCACTGAACGATCTGTTTCGCATAATATTTTGCTGATGACAGTGGTTTGAATCATATGGAATAGGTTCCGGGAATTTCTGGAAGCAGTAGCTACTTCCAGTTGCATACGCTGAGCACGAGGTTCGCGATCCCTTTGTAGAGACTTCGAGAGAGCGCATTTTATAGACAGCATCATTTCGTGATGCACGCGGTATCTTGGATGTAACTGACGTGCGTCAAGTATTAGGTAGTATTGAGCGGAAAACTCACAGCACACTTAAAAAAAACATGGAGCTAGCTGATAAAGACGAGTCCAACGTAGGCCTAATCTATTCGATAAAGTGCAGGTTATTCAAATAGCCAACCCCCTTATGGCTAGTACAGATGGGTCGGACACTTGTCAAGGCCCAACTATTCATGTTTGCCTTGTCAATCACCGCTGAAACGCACTGACAGCTCGGCACAACACGTGTGGTCAGGGAAGGGACAAATCAACATGCACCAGCAGTAAACTTGCATGTAATCCCTTCATATTTGGTCGATCGCTATGTTAGTAATTTGGACCCACCTATGTGAAGAAAAAGGATGGTACCGTTGTGCAAATGAAGTTTCGTGTGGAAGGAACAAGATGTTTCCCCTGTTCAATGATAATTTACGAAGACGGAGTCGGCTACTTAAGCAACTGGCAAAAAATCGCATGCATTGCATTAGTCAGGGGGAAAATATGATGAGAAATTTGATCAACAGTCGATCTGTTCAAAGAAAATGACACAACAGCCAGCAGCTCAAAGTTGGCCTTAGTACGAAAAACACCGCATCACAATGCAAATGGTTGTCACCAGGCAAATCAGAGTTGCACTTGTACTATGAGACATCTTAGACCGAGATAAGAACAGTCAGAATAGCGGACGCTCAGACGGACTACAGCATGATAACCAACAATCGCCAAGGTAGGAAGGTGCTGCCAGTCAGAAAGCGCATTGTACAGCTATCCACATTGACGGTTAGAAACGCTCATTGACGAACAAGAATGTTGACTCTCATTCATCAAAGTTCATCGTTTTTGTTTAGTTTTTCCTTATGCAAAGGTACTTCCTTATTATCAGCAACGGCCGTAGTCACGGTGGCCAGGGGTAAAGCGGAAACCGGAAAATGAATGAATGATTACAATCCACCATCATCATCATAGACAGCAATACATCAGTGGTTCACACTGATGCTTAACTGCCACACAACCATGAAGAAGAAGCAAATTCTATTTAAGAAGAGAGAAGAAAAAAGAGGGAGGGGAGGGGACCTAACCACTAAAAAAGAGCTACGTCTACATTCAAACATACAACATCAAGGCGCCTACACCTTGCAAACAAACAACCGAGCTGTAAGTGAAAGTAAGGCGTCATCAGCAAGACAGCTTCCTTATGGCTTTCACTGCTCCGCGTCATTAAGTGCACTCACTTCACAGACAACTCGGACAAACAACGACAACATTCACGCCACTGAGCTCGGTTAGCCGCCATCTCACCTAAAGTTTCAAGCCTAAGGAAAGCTGAGAGCAATAGGAAAATGTTCATCAAAAAGAGTCAGACTACGAAAATATGACCTGAATTTAACGGTGTATTTGTAAGGATCACTTACCGATTGTGAATCCCGAATGGCAGACGCGTAGGATAAAGTTACACTAAATGTCTGTATGATAGGCCAAGCAGGAGCGGGGTGAGGTAAGCAGTTCCTGTGAAGAAAAAATATGTAAGTAAATTTATTACCGGTTAAAAGAACCTCATAAAAAGAGTCAAATCAATACACACATACGACACGGATGAATGGTAGGGTAGTGGTTAAGAGTGGAACAAAATCTGAGTCTAACATCAACGCTCGTAGTCTCCATCTTTAATTGGAAAAACTACAATCGCTTAATACATCACTTTCACAGTTTCATCAGGCTGGTACTCGTGATCAGTTAGAGACAAAAACAACGAACATAGCACTCAAAACCCCACTACTAATCCGACAGTGATATACACAGTTCATTCGTATTCAACTTTCAGCACTACTTTCGGATATGATTCGAGTTGTCATTAAATTTGACAGTGATCAGCGTAATGGGGAATCGTTAGAGAGGAAACAACCTGAAATAACAGAAATTCATGAGGAACCAACAATTTGGTTAATACAGGCTAGCCACTGTCTGTGACATTGCCATATCTGAGAGTATTTCCAAACAGCTGAGTGCACGGTTGCGCACTCCTCAAGTGCGCAGGCGACAACCACCAACATGGTTCGACGGGATAGCGCAACAGGTTGGTCATCTAGTGGTTTTCTACAGCTGCCTGCAGCTGTATGGAAAAGTGCGCGACATAACAGACGTCCCACTCCATTAGACAGGAGTACAATTCATGTTACGGAAGGGATATACGCTGTAGATAAACTCTGACAAAACGCATTTAAATAGAGGGTTTCTTCAAAACGTACATCAACATCAACGCTTTCGTTCCAAATATAGAAGTCACTAATCGATTGGATTGGTCCAAACTAAACAACGATAACAACGCTGCCTATTAAACAGACGGGTGTACCCTTGATCTGTTGTTATCTTGATCACATGTGAAAAGGTTTCGATAGTCTCGTAATATAGGCAAGTAGGATGACAACAAAATCTTAGACGTGTAAAAACGAGAAAGTTGACCGAATGTCTATCGGACACATATAACACTTTAATTTTATGCCCGCCGAAATAAACATAGGTACGGTGTGCAGATTTTTAAACACGATTATCACATACTCCACATTATGCAATAAACACTCAAACATATTACCAACTGGCACGAAGGATTCCTTGATTCCAATATCGTGCCGGATTTTGTCGTTCAGCCAAAACTGTTGAAGACAAGTTGCTAAAGGATGCGAAACGGCCCTCTGTGCTACGATCGACGATAAATCCTTCAGGTAGTAGCAGTGAGACAAATTCCGTCACTCGAAAGCTCAATCCTCGAACCGACGCAGTTAGTTGAAGCGTAGGACACGATGAATCCGCTGCAAGTGCAGCCGAAGTCAAAGTAAGATCATCAGATGTGATGTATGAGAAATGAACCGCGGGGCGTTCGATTTCGTTTCCCACGAGAGGTGTCAGTTCGACTGATTCGCAACAGAACGCCAAAGTGTCCGGTTCAGATTGTCGTGACCATGGCAAAACCTTTCAAAATAAAGGTAGGTGGGAATTTTGGTTGAATATGCATAGCGACACCTATGCGTTGTCAGGGCAGCACAAAACCAACTGTCAATATTGCTCGACAGCAGAAAATGGATACGCAAAAAACCAACGAAGTAAGCACATAGTACACGATAGAACGGTGTATCGCTGCTGTCACACATACAATTCCATTAGGAACACACTGTCTAGAGATAAATTGTAACATTTGTGGTCTTAAAGTTTGAGAACACAAAAAATTATTCATGAACGACTGCAAGTGAAGTTTACTCGGCTGAATAATAGAGGAGGGGGGGTCAAACGAGTTATCAGTACGATCGCTTCACAATCACAAGATTACAAAGCTCAATACGGTGTTTGCAGAGTCACAGACTACAGGCAAAGCGAGCATAGCGCCAGTATAATTTTGCACCCTGGCGGTTTACACAGTTATAAAATTTACTGGTATTCCGTGTAGGTTAATTACTTGTGTACTGGCAGGAGCAAAACGTGAGTCAAGTGCTTCCTTTTTGGAAGCGACCAGCAAATGTGATAAATGCGAACCCGTATGAGCAGTGCACTATCCAAAGAAGAACACTAAAGTGTGGTTCTATGTGTCACCCAGATCACAACAGTCGACAGAGCTCAAGATAAGTTGGTAGTAAATTATGGAAGTACTTGTGAATGCGTTTACACTGAGATGAAGTAGTCCAAAGATGAAAACAGACAGAAGTCAGGGAGCATTAGAAAACCAAACCGAGTGTCTGAGTGTAGCACAGATAAAGCAGAAGATAGCAGTAATTCACCTTAAAAATCAGCTGAAGAATCATGAAGTTACGGACACGAAATGACAGACAGTTTTTCACAAAAAACGTCTAACGTCCAACAAACCTGCCAACTGTGAATATCAATGAAAAGCGTGAAGCTAGCATGATTTCTTATCGTGCATGTGAAACAGTTCAGCGAATAAACACACTGCCAAACATAAACCTTCTTTTGGATTACTGGTGAGTAGCAAGAGATTTTGGTCAGCCGCAGTTGAACATCATTCACAAGTGACCGTAGCTGTCGCATTCGGTCAGTTCCTTTTAAAAGGAGTTAACGGAAAAGTTTACGGGAATGCGACAGCTACGACTATTTGTGAGTGATGTTCAATTTATGTGGACCTTTTAGCAACTGACTCCACCTGGATGCTCAAAAACAGGTGAATGTATGCAAATTTCCTCAGGAATAAATTAACTAACACTGCTAAACGTAAAAGAATTCACCTACCCTCGACAAAGGATAAAACACACGAAACGATTTGACCAACACGTGTGGTTGGATTAAATGACCAATGCAACCGCCTTTCTGACTCAGCGCAACAGAGGAAAGTGAACGAGGAGAAGCATCCTGCGATCCGGTATTCATCGTTTCGCAAAGCTTTGTAAATTGTTCAATTAAGGCTGGACAGATAAATACATCAAGCGGTTGCAGAAGTCCTCTAATCAATAAATTCGAGATGACGGGCTCTATCTCAGAAGGCAAGCTGGGTGAAGGAACGTGCATAGAAGTCGACTGTCCATCGGTGGATGGTTTACAAGAGAGATGACAAATGAGATGGAAAACAGTACGTGCTGGGTCCAACGAACTCTCCGTGTGTAGGCAACTGTGACAGTGATGCTCAGTGATGCCAACTAGAGATGGCGACACACCCACGGTAACAAACGAGGACTCCGATATGCAAAACGCACCAGAAGTTGCATCTGCGTCAGCAAAATGACTTTGAGATGATGAACATTTCGGTGTTGGGGAAATCAATGTTGGTGGAGAAATACTGGAGGAAGGTTGACTGGTGCTCAGATCATGATCATCAAACGCTCGGAAAGAAGATTCCAATGGGGACAACAGAGGAATGACTCGTCTGCAATTGGAAACAAAAAAGCAGACATGAAACTAATAAGTATTCTATCATAAAAACTTAAGCGAGGGTGACGAGATTTGCGTCGTGAGGTTCGTCTGCGGCAATCGTGCAAACAGGAGCAATTGCTATCGTCGGTGGGTAAAACCAGTCAGCAATGTGGTCAGTTTACAAAATACACATTTCTACCATAAACGTGTGAATGTGTCGATTAATAGATGGAAACGAGAACAAACGACAGAAACTTGATAACAAATCGCTGAGTCAAGTAAGACGAGCAGATGAGAATCAACAAGAAAAATGGCATCGAACGGTTTGGAATGGTTGGAACTAAAGATAAGATGTGGATGTGTTCCGTATATCCATGTTGTCTGATCTTAAATACTACACTGTATAAAAACTGAAGTCGTATGTGATATTATGTAATAAGCAAAGGCGTGAATTGGGTGAAAAAGCGTTCTTACATTTCACTGTGTAATTAGTAAAGTCAACGACTGACTTGATGGTCTGAAGTTGACGTGATGTGCAACCACATGAAATTGGATGGCAATCATTTGTGAGTTCATCAGCACACTATCAGTTAACTGTAAAACTAACCTTACTGGGTAATACAAACGGGCTTATTAGCATTAATCGGCTACCGAAAACTATCAATTCGTTCTTTTGACGGATAACCATGCCAATCTCATACAGCCAAAAATGAAACACAAGCAATTCAGCAATTGATGCGCATGTATACATATTCCCAGGAGTAAACCGTTCCCTTAATTACGAAAAAAAAATCCGTCAACGATAACAACAGCTTAGATGGAAAAGAATAT
Organism: Paragonimus skrjabini miyazakii; assembly: GCA_014338405.1. Lineage (NCBI taxonomy): Eukaryota > Metazoa > Platyhelminthes > Trematoda > Plagiorchiida > Troglotrematidae > Paragonimus > Paragonimus skrjabini miyazakii. The sequence continues at coordinate 63,285 of JTDE01021959.1, read as the reverse complement.
CGCGGTGGAACAAAAGAAAAGAAAAGGATGAACAAACTTTTTAAAATGGGTATCAAACACCACGAGCTTACTCATTTGTGCGTCGAAGTTCAGCAGAAAGTGTACCAAGCTTGACTTCGAACGATGCAGAATCCTGTTTCAGATCCACTGTGAACACGGCTCCCTTGAGAAACCAGTGGAAGACAGCCTGTTCGTCAGGACAATCAGATGAGAGTATGAAGCAACTTGTGGCGCGTGGTAAAGAGCACTGTATCCAAAATCTCACTGGTAGTGCGTTGGTAGTAATAGTCAGTAATGGCGACTGGGATAGAACTTCCGTTTGATGTTTGACTCCCGTGATTGGTGGAACTGGATATCCACCACAAGGGGACGCAAGATAACGTTTGGGGGATATTTTATTTACTGGGTTCTCATAGAACGAAGAAGCCGTCGATGAAAAACATGGGTCAGGTTTGAATGTCATCTTCGCTCGTGACATGAGTTGTCCATTAAAATCAGTTCGAAGCCACTGGAACATAGTGGTCCACTGTATGCAATGAACAGAACATAAATCATGTCATACAACCTATGTCACAGTGTATCTATCAGAAGAATGGGATTGGGAGAACACGAATGCAGACATTTTATCAATTCCGACGCAAGAAAATATGTATGGGTTCAAATTTCACTATCCTTTTCACCTGATAAATATGGCAGAGGATTGCCGTAGAGCACTTCGATCTACGGTAATCATTTGAAGTGAATCATACCTAATCCATCAAAACAGAAACATGACGCAGCATACATACACCTATTCAACTGATCTGCACCACGAGAAGTTGTGTGATGAAAACCGTTTTTGTTAGATGTTGAGTAGAAGCATAACTGATAACGAACAGTTAACAGCTAGGATACTAGAATAAAATAACAGAACCGGTCAAAGTACTTTATAACATTATAGTAGAATAATGGGGCAAAACAAATCAAAGGGTGAGATATTTAGTTTGAACATCAGTACGCAAAAACTGAGTTATTTATGTGTTACACATGCAATGCAAGTGTACTGATTACGTTATCTGTCTTGCAGTACGATAGTATATTATAGCAAGCACTCAGACCGGCAGATTGCAAACAGTCAATGCGTCTGCGACAAAGTAATCTACGGCATTCCATAGATAAAACAGCCAATGTAACAGCTTAAGTTCCCTAAATCCATTTATTCAACACAGAGAGAAGACATATCGCGAGATGTTAACATTTCGATTTACTCTCATCAGTCGCCAAAGTAAAACTAGCAAATATTATACAAAACTGCGTATAGCAACAACAATTGAAAGAACCGACCACATAGTTCTGATCTTTCACGTCCTAATAGTTCAATCAATTCCACGGTAAGGAGATTGATTGCGTCAGCGCCTTCTGCGCACACAAAACTGACCGATATTGTTTGATGAGCATTGCCTCGCTAATCGCTAACAGTTTCGGGTTGCGATTATGCAACAATTTGTTACATAATCGCTAGGTGTCCGGTTGCCAAAATGTGTTTGGCAATCGATGAAGCTCGGGCCTTCGAGCTTGTTACAGTCAATAGGTCGTTTTTTGAGATCGCCGCTGATAACCAATTAGGAATGTGCTCAGCCATACGTTGATGCAAACGCCGATCTGTCCTGCCTATGTAGACGTCATTGCAACTGCAATTGAACTGGTAGATTACGTGGGAGACGGACTGATCCGTTGAGTGCGCATCGCCGCTATGAAGAGACAAGCCCCTAGTGCTTAGCAGGCGGTGCAGTTCGGCCTATGGGTAGGTGCGTTGCAACGCCAATATCAATTTGAGACTAATGTTGTTAGTCAAGTGGTCACCTTTGAATTGAATTTGCAGAAATATTTTCTTTTTCTGCGCACTGCAGCTTACCACTTTTGGTTCTTTCGGCCAGTTTTGTGTGCGCAGGAGGCGCTGACGCAATCAATCTCCTTGCCGTGGAATTGATTATACTATTAGAACGTGAAAAGTCAGAACTATGTGGTTGGTTCGTTCAATTGTTGTTGTTATACGCAGTTTTGTATAATATTTGCTAGTTTTACTTTGGCGACTGATGAGAGTAAATCGAAATGTTAACATCTCGCGATATATATCTTCTCTCTGTTTTGACTAAAAGGTAACAACTGTTAAAGACTTGCGTTTTTCCGTCAAAATTTGGACCACATAGCAGTAATCAGCTCAGATGTAGCCTTAAAGGGAATGCAGGAAGATTTCCGAATTTAAAAGCTTACAATAATGATAGGTGATGACAACTAGTCATTAACTGAAAGTCTGTTAACATTAGACCACAAGTAACAATTCAAAAAATACAGAAATGGACCAAACAGAAAACCGTCCATATAGGCGAAGAAAGACACATATCGACATACACTAGAAAATGTCTGTCGCAGCCCTGTAATGAGGAAGCTGACTGAATTAACCGCTTGGAACATTTGCTCCAACGTTGGTATACACAAAACATCCCGCCGATGATCCAGTTCGTCTAAAACCAATTGCACATGAAGGCACCAGTCAATGGTCGACACAGGATGAGTACAAGATTGGACTGTCTCGATCAAAGTAGCCAGTAGGCTACCAGAGGAAAGCGTTTGGCCGTTGAGTTTGAGCGAAGCATCCGAAGCGCGCAAAAACCACGGGACAACTGTCTCTGCAGTAGTGGTGATGTTGATGTTGGAAGTCAAAAGCGATCGTAAGATAGGCAACTGACGTGTGGCTTGTGTCCAGGACACATTTGGAACTTTCAGACCGACAGGATTGAACGTTATACGTGTGTCTAGAACGGACACATCGCGTGCTTGATTATCTAGTTGCAACTTCGGTAGAATAACTTCAAGTGCGTTATGATCGTTAGTCAGATCAAACGGGCTAAATCCAGATACGTCAAAAATCTGGCAAACAAATGTTGAACTGGGATTCTGCATGACAATAGTCACCTTGGACGGTAGAACTAGAAGCTGAAATGTGCATTTAAAAAAAAGTTAGTTTATGAAAACGGGTGTAAAGCACAAAAACAGACTGTCGGGAGCGAAAGTGGGATGAGTCAAATTGTGTTCAGACAGGCGTTTACACCAACCGATTTGAACAATTACTTTGTAAATGATGAACAAGAAGTTGACATTGAATGCAAACTCATATAATAGTGAAAAATGTGAGGTGATTGCTTTAATGGTGCATACAACCAAAAAACATATACGATGACCAATTTGACCTGCGCTCAGGATGATAACTGAAATGTGAATATTCGATCATAAATCACGTGGGGGTAAATGGAAAAAAAGTAACACAGAAATGGAACTTTTTGTAACTTTGAACTATACCACTTGTATATTTTAAGTATGCTAACTCTATTACAGCTGAATGTTTACGGCCGAGTATCTTGCGCGATTCGTGTTCCCGTAGCTACAAGACGATTGTAGTGTCAGGGGAGAATACCGCATAGTACTTGTTAATGAGTACAACACGATCTAAAAAAATCAAGCCAACTAATTTAACCTGCTGTATGTACGAATACATCAAAGGAGTGCGGCTTTTCGGAAGAACAGTGGACTACAGCGTGAATTAAGAGCAAAAATCAACTGAAAGTGAATTGCGTCCCCAATGGTCGAGTCACCACTGGAAGTAAAAAAAGCAAACCAACCAAAATGCAACGCTTACTGTACCTGTATGTTCAATTGAGTGAATAAACCGTGGATGCCATTGAGAAAACGTCGAACGGAAAACCACGTTCCCGTATCCCAGACCACTGAGGGACGTTGATGTTTTTCGTCAGGAAGCAACTGGTGTGATGCACAGTAAGAACTTTGGGCAGAGAAACATGTGTTTTGGGGGCCGCCATCATTCACAGCGAATCGCTGGAAGTGGTTATTTGATTGATGACCATTGAGAGGGTAAGATCGTCTGCCGACCTCTGATGAGGAACTAATTCGCGTAAGCGGCTGTTTAATGCTAGAATCTGAAGAAAAAACAAACGGTATCCACACATTTCAGTGGCATCTATCTGGAACATCCTTACCAGTCCGTTGAAAAAGTACTCATAAGAACGACCAAACGAAAATGATGAAAAGATGTTGCATCCATCATGACTTCATTAGCACTAGTTCGTAGCATATGGAAATTCAGTCTCAAGAACCAATATCAATAAGGCCTTGGTGGAATCACAAGGTGAACAGCCAGTCTAGTGCTCAGGTGGTCCGGATATGAGACCACTTAGAACGGCCAATATCAGTTACTAAAACAGTTTTTTTGATGGAGTGACTTAATGGTGTCTAGTTTCGCAGACTGCGCATGATTTTCTTACATAACTCTCGTTACTAAGCCGTTGGTTGTCATCGAAAGGAAACTAGTAAAAAAAAAACTTGCACGGATCTACCGTAAAGTTGGTACGGGTAGTCAGATAAACAGGCTTCACTGCAACATCCAACGTGTTGCTTTCACTTTTGACTACGACGGCAGGCTTCCAAAAAGTTGATCCTTATGGGAACAAAATAGGGATCGAAACGATCAACATCCTTAGTGTATCTAAACATTCTCGGGAAGCCTGCACAACGTTACAGAGTGTGGCAACACTGTCAGTAAACTTAAGGTAACTGAGAGTTGTTTCCCATTAATACGGAGACATTCGGCCAGAATGACTCACAAGAAGGCGCCAATGATCGGAATAGACGGAAAACGTTAGATCAAACAAATTTACCACATGCTACTTGTACGGAGGAAGAAAAATAACAATTCAGCGAACGTCCCGTTTTAACGGAAGTTTGAAGACAAAGCGTTCGGTGGATTCTGGCGCACCTTTACGCGTCGCACAATCTCAGAATACTATCCTGTCAAGCAGATCGAAAGCCAGAGAACGTCGGCAAACAGCAAATTTGAATGAGTCATGCTAAACGGAAGCTACAACACTGAAACAAAGTATACACACAAACAAGTGACAGAAAAAATGAGATCAATACAGACAAGGTCTCGGCCTTTATCTGTGGGAGTAAGCCTACGAGGAACAGCGGCGCAAAAACGTCAAGTATACTATCGTTGTAAGCAAATATGATTACACTTGATGAACTTTGGAACATTATGAAATGGTATCAAAGAACGGTGCATTCAGGAGACAACAGCAAGAAAGAAGCCATCAAGAAGGTTTGTGCTAAGGTATTAAACAAATAGACAGGTATGGTATCCGTAGAGTTCACCAGATTATGAATGTTCTTCAAAAAACTCTGTCTAGTCAGAAGAAACAATAAACGGAACCAACTTAAAGATCACATGGTAGAGTTGATTGAATTGACAATAACGTCAAGATACTGCTTAGGAATGTTGTAAACCCCCGTTAAGATATGTTGGATCGTCCACGGAATAGTAATGCACTTGAGAGAAATCGAAAAGTCCTCCATGATCCTAAGATTAACGCGACTATCTTCGCGAAATGCTACCAAGTCAAATCAAAAGACGAAGACAGAAAGCCAACTTGTTCCGCTCCAAAACGCGTGCGACAGGGAAGAAAATACAGGATATTTATACTATGTCTAGTGACTTACAAACATCCTCAAATCAGAAGACTGAAAGATAGTTATTTAGAATAATAGCTAAGGTCACTAAGCCACCGATGAGCATAACGGAATAAACGTCGGCCAAGTGAAAAACGAAAGTTATCTCTGGATGGCTCTAAGAATTCCCGTTCATTCTGATTAGATAAAATCACGTTTTCGAGCAATAAGGCGGTTTTGGACGGAAAAACTGAGCTTCCCGAACAAGGAACAAGAGCATGTATATACACACAAAATATTTTTCGGAAAATATAAGATTTGGCAATACTTACCAAGACTGACAGCCAACTTATAGGGCAGCGCTGTGGGGCTGAGAGATACACTGTGTTCAGGCGAAGCGGACTGAGAATGCGAGCAACCGGGTCTCGACAGACCCGGCTCCGTAGTCAGCCGATGAGCGGAATATAAAAACGAGCTGATTGAATTAAGCCACTCGAATAGTCTTGGAGTTATCAAAACGTTGAAATCTGATATGACAGCGTGACACAAGGTTGGGGCTGGTAAGCGGAACAGAACCAGAGGCAAAAACAAAATTTAGAATCTGAAACATCGGACAATTCCCCCTGTGGACTTTCAACAATCTAGCGAAAATAAAAGATGGACATCAAGTTAACCAGCATAAGCAAACTCTCGGTTTAGGGTAAAACAAAAAGCTGTGGCTACCAGCAAAGAAATGTAGCGGAATCAATGAGAAGAGGGAGAGAAGAAGAGTAAGGCAAAAAAACACCCATCACAGAAGGACGGCAATTGAAGATGGCCATTCACACGCCTTGCTTGCATATCTAGTTCGTTTTAAAATTAACTGTAATAAGCACTAGGTCATTTGTACGCAGCCACCCTAGCACCACTGTACTCAAAATAATGCTTCCACGTGATATCTGTGTTTCTTATAGGTGACTTGTTTGCATGACAATGAATTTCAAATAGGCTAACTTCGTTAGAATTGGTTGTTTAACTGAAAAAGTATACTGATTGGAGATGTACGACAGCGAATCAAACCTTAGGGATTCTGCGGCTAACCGTACACCAGTAATTTATAAATGGCCTAGCTACAATGCGGGCATCTAAGGGTAAAGAAAAGGCCAGCAAACAACCTGAAAGTGACCGTAAATAAAACAACTGAGACGACATTGTGTATGCCATCGGGAATCCATACAGTCAAGTTCGTGGTGAATGTGTTACACTGTCTTCCTTTGGGCGACAGTTCAGATAGGCTGAAGAGGACATGTTACCGACCGGTCAACACAGGATCATCATACTTGTTGCTACCCACAAAATACGTACCAATCAACTTAGCTGTCCACAACAAACATTCCAAACAGATTACGTAAGACAATCGGTGAATTTGTCAAAAACAAATAACTATTTCTTCTGCAACGGTGACGAACATCACCATTTTGCTATTTCTTCGCCCCTTGTTTTTCAGAGCAATCGTGGCAGTAACCACCCATGTCGACATGCGGACAAATAGCGTCTTGAGTGGATCGATCGGACCGGAACTTATCCATTAGTATCCAAATATCATATGGGTGGTGAGTAAAGTTAAAACAGACGAATGTACACAGCAAAAGATACAACAACCTTTTAAGCATAACACCAGTCTATACTTTATTATCGGGATCTGTTCTAACATTAGTATTATATTCTGTTCTAGAATTAAGTTACTCGTACTGATTACCACCGTAATGCTGACATTGATAACAATGACAATAACTACTGATTTTACGACGTCAGTCTAAAGTAATACGCGGCAAAAATGAGCAGTAAAACTTTCAATACATTCGTAAAAGTGATGTTCTATAGGAGGGGGGACAAAATTTATCAGATGTGTAAGATTGAATTTAAAGAGGGCAGAAAGTGAAAAGAGAGAAATAACACATGCATAGTGCGTACAACTAACCCTTCGTTTTGAAATATTCATTAGGAAACTGGGAAGAAATTCCCAGCAAGGGAAACACAGAACTGTGGGGAGTGAACTCTGAATTCTGTTGGGCGTTCTGTTGTCTATTCGAGATCGTGGACGAGACACGCTGTAATATTGGCAAAACCAAGCCATCAGCCCGAGGCCAGTGGAGATACAGCGAGCAATCCGTTTCAACACTGAGTTGGGCAACCCGAACAGCTTGACTGTCAAACCACCGAGTGTGTATCAAACCGGGAAAATTGGCACACAACAGACCGTCGTCAACTAGAGAAATATCACGGAAACGTCTGTAGAGCATGAGAAAGCATACGATTGCCAAATATTTTTGACGAATGTGAAAAGCTAAAGACGGGAAGTTAGATGTATTCCGTGAATGCTCGTAGTAAAGGCAATAACACCCTCGAACTAATGTCGTCCGATAAGCACCATCCAGGAATTTTCATAATTTACTGCTGTGGTACACAGATCATAACGGATATCTCGCCTACTTCTGTAACACAAAGACAAAAAGTCACAAAAAGAATCCTCTCATCACTGAACTAACAACTTGAGCGCAACGAATGTCACTAGCTCAAACAATCGCACATAAGATCTGATGAAACGTTAGAAAGCGTAACCTTTCAAAAGGCAACACGCTCACATGAACATACTTTGACCTTTACATCAACACCAAAGAACAGTGTGGGACAAGACAGCTGTTTGAATATTCCGAGTTTGCAATGAGTACAGTTAAGAAAATGATAAATGGACACCTTATACAAGACTGAGGCTTGAGGGAACCGACCTAGACAACCTAACGAATAATTAGATAACGGTAGTGTTTGACATGCAAGTACAACGATGAGTGATTGAGTATAAGCATTCGGAAAGCTCAATGGCAACTGAAATGAAAATATGATCGAGAAACCAAGGGGTAGGTTAGAAGTCAGCTGGATCCTATTAATTGGAGTGAAGTTCAGGGATTTTGACCACTTCAAATTGAACAACACCGACACTTGATCACAGTCCTCATAGTCAAATAAGTCTTTCGGCAGGCTCATTTCGCAAACTTCGGTTCAGACAAGAATATGCACTAATGACTTGAAACTCGAGTCTAGTGAATAATTACGAAGTGAGCCGGCGGGAAGACTTATCTGAATGCAAGGACTGTGATCGACTGTCGATGGTGTTCAATATGAAATAAGCTAAATGCGCAAAATTCACCCTAAACTAAATATGCTACTCAGTTGGTTGAATAAAGTTCGTCACTACAACCTAACTGAGAAGTTCCTGATCACAGAGTTATCAATTGGAGTTAACAGGACAGTCACTGTGTCTTCTATCGAGATGATCGGGCAATTTGATCACTTTTCACACAAGGTTGCGGTTAAGCGTTTAGAAATGATTGGTCGGTCACACCTAGTGCAAGGTTATTGGTGGTGTAGTTAACAAAACAGTCTTACAAACAGGAGGGTTGGAGTGCAAATTCCGGCCCGGATAGGGATCCTATTGTATTTGGGTCTTTCTGTGTGTTCGGAATTCGTTGTCCAATGCAACCCATAAGAGATTTGAAAGTGGCAGAGACAAGGTTAATAGCTCCACAGAGATGACAACTGAAGCCCTGACACAATTAGCAAGAAAAGGATTTGTTGACGATGGGCACCAATCACCAGACAACTCTTCAAACCTCAAATGAAAAGAGAAGACACGATCAGGTCCAAAGACGTGCTCGACAAACAGAAATAATATGACAACATGCCACTTACCTAAATCAATAGTCTGAATAGGAGATATCATCCTAAAGTACGAAACGAAGGATGTATCCGGCAAAAACGAAGGACATTCCGAACCGGTTGGCGCGATAAGAAAACCGAATAGCACATTTAATTGTTTTACCATGCTGCTCAGAAGGAAAACACCAATAATAAGACTGGGGATTGACAGACGCAAACTGACACCATTTTGGAATGTGAGTCTGTGCTCCGATTTGGCGAGTATAGAGGCATGCGGATGGAGAATCCTGTTGGCAAGGAAAATGTTGTGTAAATAACTGAATGGAAGCTGAAACAGATCATTAGCACGGGGTTTGAATCAATATTAACAACTCGTCCAAAGAACATAGGAAAGTCTGTAGATCGGTGGTTACCTAAGTAACGTTATTCGAGCGGAGTATGAAACCACTCACTCCGCAGAACGGTAGAAAGTTGAGGAGTAAACAAGACGGCAGACTAGCTTGTCAAACAAAACTAAATGATTTGAAATTTAACTGAACAAGTGCTAAAGACATTCACTCGATGAATTATGCGACAACATTAATTGACAGGATTCACATAATCATCATGCGCACACCAGCTAACTGGACATCCAGAACGAACGGTAGTTCGAATGGTGGCAATATCGAGAGTGTAATGTGGTTAATAAGGCGTGGAAAATTTCGATAAGGCTCTCTGTTTGATGAATCTAAACAATAACGAAACCGGTCACAGAATGTCGATGAAAGAATGGGGCATTGTGAACTATGGTTCAAATGCACGTTTGATAGCCGACCTGTGCCGTTTTCCGTTTTATTCTGGTTAAAACTTTTGTCTATCAGTAGTCAGACGAAATAAAAACTGGCAAGAGAGATAACAACAAAATGACAGCACCTCAATCAAAGCAAAAAATATCCGCCGTCCTGATATGTTGAAGACGACGGCATCAGCAGTCAGAAGTAGGAACAGTACGAAAAAATCTAGGCAATACGAATTAAGTATGAGTTCAGTTAACTCGGTGAAAACAACGTCCAATAATAACTGCGCGATCAAGGGCCCGAATTTTAGTCAACTCGATAGCAACCTAACAATGCCCAGTCCGCATATGATCCAGTGTATTGTACGGCAGAGGATGACGAAATTAATGAGTCGAACTTCTACGGATATAGATGTAAACCGTTTGGTGCGTGGACATCTGATCGATTTATCTTCGTCCTTCACATCCACACATATGAGCCGTGTCTATATGATTCGTGTTTACCCGCGTGTGTTGTGCTGATTGGTTCCCCTACGTCTGACGTTCGACCCGTGATCTCATCTCACTAGGTCTTACTCTCACACTCAATCTGTACTGGTGCTATCGAGTTAAAATGTAACGATAACGGTTTCTGGCATTAAATTGTCTTCCCCGTTCCTACGACAACATATCGGAGCTGCGAGGCAAAGTAGACGTAAGATGGTCTCTACAACTAAGGCACATCCAGCTCTCTGGGCAGATGCAATTGTTTTACCCATCCCAGATGTCTGGGTCAAATTGAAGACAACCGTTTTTGGGTCATTTGGGTATATGTTCTATGCTGGATTCACGCACTGTAAATCATGAGTTGATTAAACTGGAATTCTCTCATAACTTTCTGCGGACAGTGACAGCTTGACACCTAAAATCTAAACCCAAAATCCAGTTTAGAAGTCGACTTCACTATATTTGACAAATTGAAAGGCGTGCAGTTCACTCTTCTCAAATAATCCATGCTCAACAGCGGCGTTGGTGGATTCCAGCGTGAACTGTTTGAGAAATCCTGCCAGGGCAGCCAATCCCCTGGGCCATTTAGTAGAATCCATATGAGACAGTGAGACGAGTGGGTAACAGAGTCCAAATGTAAAATTTCCCTGCTCCAGGTGTGGCTTCGTAGCTCACTCTGGTAGACCGCTTGCCGCATTTGGGCATACTGTTTCTGATGCTGGTTCGAATTCAGCCGAAGTCCGGATTTCTCACAATCGGGTCACATCTAAAATAACCAGAGACATTGATGAACGCAACAGCTGCTTTGTTTTATGGTTACCATGATCCTAAGAAGCTAGTACACATTGTTAGCGACCAGAACGTTATGATTCGAGCAGTTCAATTTCACGGTATCGAAGTCCGGAAAAATCCAATAGACTAGAAGGATGCGTTTTTAGCACGGATCTTCTTACGGAATCGCTGTACATCTGTAAACACTTAACATTCGCGAAATAACACAGACTACACAAAATCTCGAACATGTTAGCTTCTGACTGGACTAAGTGAATCACAATGGTGGTGAATTCGGCACAGACGAGTCGACAAAACGGAATTTAAAGATCCTACAATTGAATTTCCTCGTGTTTGAAGTCGTCATCATCATCATCAAATGGAAGGAGTTAGAAAATGATATGAACAAACAGCCTGCTGAGCAGCAAACACCAATTTACTTCACTCAGTTCAATTAAGAGCTAGGTCGGTTGTGAAGTACTGGAAACAAATATCGTGAAAAAAGATGAACTCAATTATTATAAGAACGACCAAAGTATGGAAAATCGTTATTCAACCATCAGAGTTTTTAATGACAAGGCCACACAGAATGTGCACGCAATCTACAACGTACCAATAATCCGGCCTAGTCAAATTCCATAAACATGCTGTGATATCCGGCACGCAAAATACAGTGGAGTATTCCGTCTCGCTATTCACAGGAAAGGCGACGGTACTGGCCAGTATGACCGGTTGAACCAAACTCAACGACACTGATTCACAGTGAAACCGCATCCTGGTGAAGATGTGCATTAACAGTTGGACATCTGCTTCGCTATCAGACTGGCTGCCAGCGGAAAACTGAGATGTACCATCGTCAGACCAATTCATTGGGGACAGTATCTTCTCGTTCAGATCGGACAACAGTTCCGCGGGAAATATCCATCGTTGCATATGAGTGGCCACTTCATCTACGTACATAGGTGCGATGACATTCCAACTGGCGGGGCCGGTTTTCAGCTTCAGACAGGGATACCCTTCACTTGTCTGATAACCAAGTGAAGGAAACAAACCGAAGACGTTACGGAGGTGTACATCGAAATTACATTGAAAACAATAAACAGTAAGTATAAACTACGTTCACGAACACAATAGGAACGACGTATTGTGATCTAGGAAGATAGTAGAAAGACTCTGATAAAACAGTCTTATTGAAAAGCATGAACCAACGTTTCAAAAGTGGAAGTCAATGTTGGTGTAAACCAGATTTAACGAGGTCAATCGCTGATGAGAGGAAGAGCACAGGAAGACCGATCGCAGACGACAGTTAGACTGACTACAAAAAGTTACAAACGTAAAACAAGGACCAAAATGAGAAGTATGTCAAAGCTGCAGTGTCTATAACCTAGATGAGACCGCTAAAGTAATAAATAATGAAAAGCTCATTCTAAATCCAAGTTACACATGAAGAAGTCATGTTACTAGGTATCGGCGAGAGATAAGCAACAAAGATACATAAAAAGGCATTCAGTTTGCAGCAAAAAAAAGATTTTCAACAGCCCACTTTCGTGCATCCAAACATATGCCACACAAATCCTGAGGTAGTGATAACGAAACGAGTCAAGCCACATGAACTCGAAAATCAATAAAACTGCCTTTGATGAAAACCAGATAATTCTATCGGACCTCATAGAGCGAGATACACGCCATCCTAGTTGCGTTCCGCAATAAGCAACAAGGGAATAAACAGATTAATACAAACCGACATTATAGAGATCACACAAGACGATAGATCATGGGTCAGGGAGAAGTGCACCAGCACTTACATGTTCTTCGGTTCGATGACTTGCGTGAAAGAATGTAGTGGAAGAAGTTATGCCAAGGCGTATATCACGGACAGGAATGCTTTCACGAAAGCGGGTCAAACAAGAAGAATCCGTTTGATGTGCAAGAGAATGACAGGCTGTGTGGATATAACAGATTAAATGATGCAGTAAGTAAAACAAAAAGAACATGCGAACTAAAGGGATAGAACTATATACAGAAACATGGTGCCAACGTGCCGGATGAACCAAACATGCTACGAGTCGCGTTGTCGCAGTGGAGCACAGAGCATGGACAAAAACAAGGCAACAGACCATCAACATTATACAACGACCTACGCTAGCAGGTCCCATAGACTAGCTGAACCAGGGAGTGTTTACTGTGTACGAGTGAGTGGTAATTGCGCACATCAAACCGGGGCTCTACTGCCTGAGAAGCACTCTACAACCTCAGTGTTCTTCGGTTACAGTGAACCATTGATGCACGGATTGAGCAATAGTCAACCCATAGCAGTGTGTTGACAGTCCAGTCACAGTTTAGTTACTTTGTGAAATCCGAACCATTTCTGAGGTCGGCTCATCGACCAACAATGCGGTGAGTGACAGTGAGAAGCTTTAGTGAATGATTAGTTTTAGCACGTCATTCGAGTGCAAACCTGATACAGCCAATGTGCACCGAGTCATTTAGTAAAAACGAAAGATTTGTAACATTTGTGCCAGCGATCTTTTCAGAGGTATGTATACGTGCGCTGGTCTACAGCGTTCTCTCAAGAAATAGATTCGCTTTTGCAAGGATGTTCAACTCATAGTTTTAACCGGAACAAAGGGGAGAGACAATTATTTACATTTTTCCGAAAATGCCCATTGGAAATTAAATATAACGTAGTTGCAGAGAACGTATGCAGATTGCTTCTGACACCCAACTGACGAGACCGCACAGTGATCAAACTATCGTCGCATAATGAAGATTGAGTCAGTTACAATACTCTGGAAGTCAAACAAAGTCATGGGAGAGCTTCTGTAGTGAATAACGTGAGCAATCTAGCGACTGTGCAGTAAATGTAACCGTGTGAATTCGCTAGAGTAACAGAAAACCAATCGCTGGACATGCACCTAAATAGATGAATTACGTGGCTACGATGTGACAAGAGTATTCAGGTGCGTTGTAAAGAGAGAACTTGAAGTTAGCAGAAAATGTTCCATTAAAAAAAATCCTCTATAGACAAAACCGTGAAGGAGTACTGAATCAAGCCTTACTAAGCACGTCATCTACGACAAATCAGGGAGGGGGGAAGGAGAAGCGTATCTCATTTAACAATGATGTCTCGGCTCGGCCGACGAACGGAAACTATATCCGCTGACTGGGTACTTATAGCGCACTACTTCCCAACCCTAAGTACCTGTTTAAGATATGACGATTTATGTCGTTTGTCGTAACCAATATTGTACGAAACTGAAGGTGTTGACTTCCATCCTTGAAAAAAAATTACCGGACACTACTTTTTCCGGCTAACAATACAAATGAGTCAATGGTGAAGCGAACCGAAAGGTACATGACACCTCCATCCGCATCCCTTCTTTCTATGTTGAAAGACAATCCGATTGCTACGACATAGCTAATGTCAGTTTGTGAATTTATCTAGCAATATAGTAGGCTGGGTGCAAATGTAGCTAAGAAAGAACTGAGTAGCATAGGAAATTATGTTCATTTCGAATACGAACAAAACACCGGGTGAGAACGGTCGGATGTATTATCTAGAGCGATGTGATCAGTTAGTTACAAAGCGCGCGCTCAAAATAAGCCCCGTTCAACCTGAGGCATTTCTCGGAACGTCTGACACAACTGAATCGGACTTTCCCACACACGATAGTGAAATAATGTGACGTGTATGGAGAATAGTTCACTGTATGATCCGTAATGACAAGGCTGTAGACTCCAAGATAAGAAGTCTGCACCATTTCCGAGCTAAGTTTTCCAGTCTTCAAGTAAATTTCACAATGAAGCAAACCTAACTTTCACACTAGTGAATTTAAGTTCCAAACACTATTACGATTAGCATTCGGTTGGGATTTTGTCATTGGTTACATTGCGAAGGAAATAAAGATTTAGCGCAGTCTTCTAATTCGCAATCATAGAAACGGTAAGGTTATTCAGACGGATAAGAAGATAAGGATTCAAACACACAACGTCAACAAATGAACTGATCACTTGATGAGACAGGATGGATATACCTCCAATGTAAGCAGCTACAATTAATACTGACCATAGAGTACCAGCGCGTTAGAGGCCAGTAGGAGGAAAGTGTAACCAAATTTCAAACCTCGGTCGCAGCGAAAAAATGCACGACCGACGAGCTCTAACAATGGCGAAAAAGGTTAGCTAAAAGGTCTAAATGAACACGAAAGTTGCGACAATTTGTGAGGACGTGCATTTCATGTTAGGACTTCAGAGATTACTTCATTTTGACAGTAAATACTTCCACAATATTAGTCAGGTTCCTTATTTGCGCCAGAACTAAGTAAATAACATATAAGAACTGAACTCGAATGACTAAAAGCACACTCATTTATCCTAAAGTTCTGATGGAATAGAAAATGACTCAAAAACGTTATACAAGTTGCCTGATTACGATAGGTTTTATTAGTATACCGGGCAGAATTAAATACCACCATTCATTAAGTCAACATAACATAATCCAAAATATGTGCAAGCAAGATAGAAGTCAGGCCAGCATAGCGACGTGTATGAAGGTCACAAAGGCTGCAGAAATGTGGATAACAACGCGCATCCATGACCACGTCAGCGGTCGGAAGAAGGCAACTTTGAAGTAAGAACACGGGTGGTTGTGGATTACATTCGAAAAGTACTGCCGTCTGTAAGCGTACACAGTGTGGTGGAGTGCACCCAATCGCGTACGCCATATCTGCATTGGCCAATCAGAGTGTTTGACAATGACCTATATATACAGTGTCCATAACAGACCAGATGAGATTTTGTGTGGTGTAGTGAATACACATCTTGCTCTGAACCCGACTTGTTCTACACACGGTACGGTGCAATTCTTTAGAGAATATTAGCGAGAGTTGTTGCGAAGAAGGATGATTGCCTTCAGGCTGAAGCAGGTGCCTGCAGAAACAAATCCATTTCTGAATAAGTAAAATCAAAGGTAATGTTTACTGTTTACCAAATAATTTCCTGATCGTCGTGCACTATGTAAGAAAAACACTTACTAGAGTGAAGAATGTGCTGGTTTGGATACCCTAACACGTAACAGCAGAAAAGCTTTTTGCATTAACAATTCAGACGAAAACGTGCATAAACATTCAACAATGTAAGAAATAACCTGCTAACCTAATGTACATGGGGATCATGCAGAATCGGAGACTATTATGGATTCCGATAGAGGAAAACGTAAAATGTGCCGGAATTGTGAATCGCAAGTTGGGTTAAGCAGTCGAAAACCTATTACTAACAACAGTATATGAAAATATTCCAATTAATGGAGAATGGATTACTTGATTTTCGTTTTAAAATTAGTTACATTAACTGTTTTTCCAGCAACACGCGAAAACCGCGCCGGAAAATAGAATCACATGCTTGTAAATCAGGTCCAACAGCCCTGACCTCAAACTCAATGAAAACGTAGCTGGTCTGTTGCCCTCATCAAGCAATGTGAAGGTTAGGTACGTTGAAGTTAAAAAGAAAATGATTTTTTGTTAACGTAGCTGGTTACAAAAACCTATTTGACCAACCTACCAGATTCGATGCAAAGGCCCTTGCAATTAGGTACCCATCAAATAAGACTATGAGCAGATAGTTGATTAACCACCAAAATGTTTACTCCCAACTTCCGCTACACTCAATTTGAATATGATACCAATAGATACAAATCAACAACTTACGACAGCCACGATGACAGTTGAATTCATTATCAAATAGCTTACTAATTGAGATTTGAAACATGTCACAATAAAACAGTCGGCCCGCGAGACGAATTTCGAAACAGAAGTTAGGAAAGCTGTACTACATGATGCATACCTAGAGGTCAACCTTTAGCATTCCATCGGGTACATCCAGAAATCTCCCTGTAGTACACACCAACGGAGTCGGTCAACGAGGGGATGTTCACTTAGTAGAGTAATCCAATTTTCGAAGTGGCGTGTGCTAAAAGTGGGCTGAATGCTTACTCACATATGAAACACAGAACGGTACGTTTATCGGAACTATTTGCTACCGATGAGTAGTAAGGGATTTTGGTTTTCATACAGATTGAACATCAACCACAATAGATCGCAGATGTCACATTCCCATAGACTTTTCAGTCGGTCCCTTTCAGAAGGAAGCACTAGACTCAAGTTTCGCTCTTGTTACAGCTCGTCAGTAGTGCATATCCTTACCACGGCCGGAACTAGAACTCCGGCCACGCTTTCATGAGGCAACCGTGTTTACGACTGCGCCACTGACTTCACATTAGGCACGACTGAATCATCACATGTAAACGCTCAACCACATTGGCTTATGAGTAATGTTCTGACCGCCCGATCGCCTCAAGGACAAGATAGTCGATGACCCGTCGACTAGGACTTCAATGATGGAAGGAACCGATTAAAAAGTCTATGGAAATGCGACAGCTGCGATCAATTGTGGATGATGTTCAAGCCATAAGAACTGCTTATCTTCGGGGCTATGCATCCCAATTTGACCACATTCGTCCTCGATTTCATCTACGTATCGCTGGCTAGCAAAGAAAAGTTTCAGTATCTCATCAAGCACGACTGTAGTTAAAACTGTCATTCTTTACCACCGTGAGGGTAACTGAATAGTTATCTTAAAATCAACTAGCACGTCAAAGTACAGTACGGCTGTCTTCCAAACACTGTTATAAGTAATGACCTCTGGAACTTGAGTTCGATGTTAGGCGATAAGCGAACAAGAGTCGCAGAACTGTATGTTCGGTCGTTCTCTTCCCTGGCTTTAACAAGCAGATGCTCGAATGCAATAAAAAAACGTTCGTCCGGTCGTTATACCGAGGAAGATACGGCACGGAATGAACACAAACGATGTTGTGCAATACATAAAGCCGCGTAAACTGCACCGACTCAGTGTGCAAGTATGTGTCTGATAAAAGCGTGTCAGGAAAATCGATTCGACAAAAACCGGCCGAACTAGTGAAACGGTGTTGGACTTCGTTGCACAGTCCCCAGAAAAATTCTAACGTACGAAATAAAATAGCATGGTCCATGATACATAAGTGCGTACACGCATCAAATTCAAACATGACAGGTGGACCCCGGTTTGTTTCACAAAAGTAAATCGGTTTAATGCAGAATATTAAATAATCTGCACATGTACATGGCATAATTGATGTGAGGTATACCTCGGTGTCCAATGAAGGAAACCGAATACAGCCTGATATCAAACTGATATGTGCGCTATTTCGTTGCTCCGAAGTGCTCATCACATTGACAGGATAAGAATGTCCACTCTAGGGGAGTTTCGAAGGTGACGATATTGAACTACTATAGAGAAAAGTCAGGATCGTCTTTGGCCGCCCACCCGGATTATTACCCACGATTCTGTCTGCTACGCAAGGAAGGATATCACTATCATTTCTGCAATCGGAAGCAACCACTGGCTGTTTGTCATGCAACGGATGCGGAATCTTTTGTCCAAATTGCGTTGAGGGGACAGATTAGCAAACATTGAGCAAATGATGACATTGGCTCTTGTTAAAAAACATTCGACTACGTCATATAGTTAGGCCCAAAATTGTTCTATCACCCACACCGGAACTTTTTCTCTGATATTATGACGCACCAGTCTGTTCTCATGTAGGCGACGGAACGTCCACAAGTGAGTTCATAAAAGCAGGATGATTTGGCATACAAAAGAACTAGCGTCCTAAAGAATGGGATTGGTATTCGGATAGTAAAGAGGACTACAAATGGTTGAACTGCGTTGAAACTGCTGCAACTTTTAAGACAAGCTGAGACAAACATTGGTTGGATGGGCATACAATCACCCCATATATTAGGTAATCAGGACTATGTCAACCCGATGGGGTGTTTCAACCAGCTTTGTGTACACAACGCCGGTCGGTAAGTTCGGATAGCAACTGCTTTTGTAAAGGCTCATCATTTCGGGTTCCGGTTGCGTAACACTACCATGAGTGGGCAAACTGAGCCAACTTGACCTGTTGCCTTGTAACGTTAAGTAATTGATGAAGTGGAATTTCGAGCGGCGAGTTTACCGAGTTGATGTTGACGTATCGTCCACCGTTTCGAAAGGGAAGATGCTGGCCAACCCAAATCCATTTATAGTTGGCCGAATGTTCGACTGAAACACTGGGTTTCCGATGGAGGCGGATGCCTAGAAGCGCACGCGCGAATAATCCGCCTTATGCCCGTGTGAAAATTCAATATATTTACTTGAGCTCAGTTATGACGCCCAAGAAGCCTAAACTTTTTATTATTTTATTATAACCAAGTTATTGTCAACAGAGTGATACAGATGTGTACTACCGATGGTGGATGCCGCAATTATCAAGGTGGAAGACAAGTATATCAACCAACAACGATACAAATTCAACGTTAAATTTTACTTCTGGGACAGGAGTTATAGATATATTGATGGTGTAATCATGGGGATTCCGATGGGGCAGTTATTGCGAAACTATTACGTATCATGAGCTCAGGCAATAACAACCGCTTGTGTGTACAGGAAAGACATAAGTACTACAGTCGAAATACTTTGGAACCTACTGTGAACTTGACCTTTCTCTGGACTTAGTGACCAATCTTAACCCGCTTACTGGTGGTCGACTTCCTGAATTGTTTGGTTTATAAAAAAAACTAGTCCACGCCACTGTAAATTTAGTACCGACGAGTCAACACGAAATACTTACATCTACCAGTCCCCGTATTCTAACTGTATTGTTCAAACTTCTGAAAGGAACTAACTGTTTCATCAATAGGATTAGGGATGGTAATCATCAATGTCAAGTTAGTCAGACTCGTGAAGTCTAATTATGTAACAACAAGGTGACTATCTGAACGAATGCAAAAGCATCATCCGGCGTGGCTAGCTCGAGGACCGATAAGGGCTTGCACATCGGCGGTCGCCGCACACATGGTCGAATCGAACCAACTGATCAACCTGGCCGATTCGCTCAAGCCGATCTATCGAGTTTGTGGAGCGCAATCGAAGCGAGTCAAAGGTCGTTTATCAGCCACCGCAATTCGCTTAAACTCACTTCCGTTATGCTCACAAAACGTCTTGGTTAAAACACGTAATCTCCCGTGGCATTGTATCAATAGCCTGGATCGATCTGTAACGTAGGAGTATCGATTTGTCAAAAACGTTTACAACTCAAGTTACTAGCATTGCATAATTAGACTTCACGAGTCTGACTGACTTGACATTAATAATTACCATTCCTCATCCTATTGATGTACTACCCCTGTCGAACCTACACAAATGTATTTAGTCTGATAATGAAACCCTGAAAACAAGCTTGTTTGCTATGCCCTTCATCTCATGATCAAATCGGACATATTCATGGCACTTCAACATGTTTTAGTATGGGCATCGGTTTATGCGTGCAATGTTGTCCAACTGATTTCACAATGTTCGTCTTTTCTTGTTGCCACGTACCTAAGCTCCGCTACAATACGGAGTATTTGGAGCACCCGACAGTCGATGTCATCCGATAAACGCAAGTGACAGTTCTGCTTATTCGGACCCGCCCTGTCAATGCGTAAACCAGTCAACAATTCTCATAAATTAATTATGCAAAATAAAATCCCCATAATCACAACAGTTCTGCAAGTAGGCTTTGAAACTGTAGAGTGCATATCGAAACACTTAGTAGAAACTGATGTTATATTGAAATTGTCCTCTGGCAGCAGTTAGTTACTCATATGGTCCACATCGGTTAACTTTCGAATACGTAGGAGGTCAACGTCAGAATTTAATAAGTCCCGTAGATAATCATTTATCTTTTCGTCTGAAAAAATTGAAAGAAAACCAAATAACCCATTATTCATTTATATTCTGTCAGAGCTGAGGCCGAAGTAGGGGAATCCGGTATCCATGGTAAATCAACTCACCTGTCCGAAATACCCTTGCATTTAATCGATAGATGACCCGGACCACCAGACCGAATTTTCCTATTTGCCGATAGCGCTAGGAAGGGTGAGCCGAAAGAGACATATGCATGTACATCTTGGACGAAAATTAACCTACTCAATTCCAGCTGCCTACGACTTAGTTATTGTGAAGCACCATCATCATAGTTGCATTGAGCCTGACCAAAAGGTACTGTGGCTCGGGTCGACGCTCACCTCAACAGTGACGTGGAATATCCTAGAAGAAAACGTTACTAAGAAGGTTGAACATTATTAAAACAAGACTAAGCGGAAAAACTAGAAACGGTATGGATACAGGTACGCCATTGACTGCGACACATTGCCATCTCGGATAGCGTCTGTAACTAGCGGTTTGAGTGATCACGAGGACCCCAGCCAGGCAGGCGACACCTACCCACTTTGCTCAATGGAGCAGTCAATGTCTTCATATTTTGTGACCACGTTGTTGCTTGACCACCACGTCGTTTGACCCAACTGTTGGTGGCCTCAGCATATAATACCCAGTACGGCAAACGATCAGATGACATACGGAGTACGTGACCTAACCATCGCAAACTATGCACCGTGAGTAGTTGACCAATTGATCACGCATCCCGAGCGTTCCGGAATATGCGCCGGCGAACGGCCACATTGCTCACGCGATTAGTCCACTTAATATGGGCCAATTCGCGGAGACAACGAAGGTTAAACACAGCAGGCCACGTTTCCGAACCATCAGGCAAAATACAACGCACACAGGCATTATATACCCTTCCTTTCAGCGACAACCGGACGTCTTTCCGACGCCACAGATGACGCAGTTTGTCAAAGGCAACTCGTGCCTTTGCAATCCTCGCTGATATCTCATCAGCAATGTTACAGGCTGACGAGATAGTGCTACCCAAGTATGTGAAACTGTCCACAGTCTCAAGCGGATTACCTGTAATGAAGAAATTAAGAGTTGAAGTGCCCCAGTCTTGAAGCAACACTTTGCACTTTGAAGATGCAAAGTGCATCCCATACAAACCAGCTCGGTCACTCATCTCGTTCAGCATGGTCTACATGTCTTCGGCAAAGGGGCAGATCGGTCAACCTAGCGCCAGGAAGAAGCTTAACACCAGGTGTACTGGACAGCTCAAGCGCACCCTCCAGAATGTCGTCCATGACAAAATTGAACAGGAAGGGGGAAATCGGACACCCCTGACGAACACCACTAGAAGTGATGAACGCCCGAGACAGTTGTCCATAAACTCTCACCCTGCTTACAGAGTGAGCATACAGTGACCTCAACAGATTCACGTATTTCTCTGGTACTCCTTTGCGAAGGAGACAGCTCCAAAGAACGTTAAGAGCAACTGAATCGAAAGCAGCCTTTAGGTCCAAAATGACCACGACTGTTGGCTGTCTATAACAGTGCCGATGTTCCAAGATCCGTTGCAGGGTAAAAACACGATCAACGCACCCGCGACCGAATTGAAATCCTGCTTGTTCTTCGTGTATCTGGCCTTCTCTGGGCTGAGTGAGCCGACGTAAAATGAGGCCAATGAGTAACTTGGACGCAACAGACACCAAACTGATGCCTCTATGGTTGTCACATTGACTTCGGGCCCCCTTTTTGAAAACGGGAATGACTGTTGATAGGCACTAATCACGAGGTAATTCTTCAGTCTCCCAAATCTTCTGGAGGAGTCTTGTCAGCCTTGTCAGTCTTGTCTGATACCAACCTCGCCCCACCATCCTTGAAAACAGAAGGAGAGAGGAGGTGTGGACTAGGAGCCTTATTACGCTCCAGGACCACTTCTGTTGTTGTGAATAGACAATAGACACCGATGTCAGAGCCTTCGGTACAAGCGGATCAGGCTAATTCCTAGAGAATATGAATCCTCTAAAAAATGTAGAAACTGCTATTGGCCGAGCCAAGCTCGGAAGGACTCTTTCAGTTTTCCACACTAGGTGACAAAACAGAACGAAGAACTCGATGGGTGGGCCGCATTAAAATTTTATCCACCGCGAAAACTGAGAACAAATATAAGTGGCACTCAATCCGTCGCCAAATGCTTATAAGTAATCTGTAATCAGAACTAGCAATCGCGAACAGATAAGATAGTAAACAATCAAAATCGTTCACCTGACACTGTGGGAATAAACACACAAAACCACGCAGTTTCCGAAAAACACATAAACAACGAAACAACTCAAACAAATCACTAACCGAATGATGCATTGAGCAAACAGGAAGGATAAATTGGACAGTCCTTCACAGCTTTGATGAGGCACTCCAGGCGATGCAACAACGTAGGTGAGAGATGGAGTTCAAGATGATCAGAAAGCAGACGAATCTGGGTAGTTTCGCGAACTCCGCAGGTTTGTGAAGTGCGGATTCGCGGAACTTGAAACAAAAACGAAAACAGGAAACGAAGTGTAGTCGAAGAAAGTGCACAGAGGAATTACAGAAACGTGGTTGGTGACATCTGGGATACCAAAAGACGTTTAGTAATTAACATAAATGATTGGAAACACTCTCACACTGACCATACACGCAAAAATAAAGGTGAGCCAGCCTTGTTTGCTCAGCACGCTCCTGTATAACAATGAGGCTTGGACACTACATACAAGTTAAGAACGTCATCAAAATGCACACACACACAGTCTCAATGAGTGGTACAATGGAAAGTAAACAAACCCAAGAGTACAACGACTCATCGATGCCGAAACGAGGTAGCCATCACCAGCACCATAATTAGTGGGACTTCTCTATAACTATTCTCGGATTATCATATTATTTTGCCTCACCTCCATTTCTCCTTTACAAAACTGAGGTATGTATGCGCTGTATATTGTTAATTTGGTCAAACTTGGTGGGTACTGTTTGATCTTAAACACATACCGAAAATGTACGGACATATACTGCCTCCCAAAAAGACGCTCCCCTTTAGTGCAGCAAAACAAGCAACCGATACTAACGCTACTCAATTTTTCCAATCCACTTGGGCATTTTTACAGTAGCATTGGAATACGACTCCATGCAGCTCAGCATGACAGTTCAGCACGGAGATGAAAGACAATCTGTCAGGCGATATACGGTTGGCGGTACCCGTTTAGGATAAACCCGTCACAGTGACAGAAGTCAAAGGACGCTTGCGCACAACTTGTGCTGCACCATCTGCAGCGATGCTTAGAGCTTTGGGCTGAGCATTTCCAACTGGCCTCAACTGTCCTCCCATGCCACTGACTATGCCTTCGACGTCAGCCTGTGCTCATCTGTCTGTTGATGTTTCTCCACCCCCGGAAACAGCAGTCTCTATCGTGATCAAGTTTCTGAAACGTCACGATGCACCTAGCCCAGGCGAACTCCCTCCTACCATTTTTGTAGATGGAGGCTCAGCCTTAGTTAAAGAGGTGACGACTCTGTTTTGGAAACTCTGAATCAGTGAAGTTGTTCCAAATGACTGGGGTTTGACTAACATTGTCCCCATATTCAAAAAGAGCTCACACACTCTGTGTGCAAATCCCAGGGGGATTAACATGATCCTTAATGCGTCAAAGTTGTTTGCAACTATTATACTTCGTAGACCACGCGGAACGCGCGCCAACATATCCGCGAGGAGCAAGCTGGGTTTCGCCCTGGCCGTGGCTACCCCGATCACATCCACATAGTTCGTCAAACGTTCGAACACGGCCATTCATACAGAAGGCCAACAGTTGTTTTCTTCTTGGAAATCAGAGGGGCCTTCGATTCGATTGATACGGCTTTATTCTGAGACTGTCTATTGAGGAAAAGTGCACCTGAAAAGTATGCAGACAATTTACTGTCAGACTTCGGACAGGGTTAGGGCTTACGGCAACGTATTGCCGACCTTTAACATCTCAAGTGGGGTGTGACAAGGTTGTCCAACCCCATCCTTCCTATTCAACTTTGCACTGGGGTCGTGAAGTCATATTCCTGTGAACACAATCCTCATCGGGCTAATTTTCCTCTCAGGTCCCTCGCAGTCCTGATCCACTCTAGGGGTTTGTGATCCGTCTCCACGTGGAACTGTTGACCCAACAGGTACGGCCTCCACTTGTCCAGTGCCCATACGATTGCCAAACATTCGTTTTCAACGGTCGAATACTTTTGTTCCGTTGGGGTCATGACCTTGCTGGCATACTCGATTACTCCTTCCCTTTGCTTGAGTGCCGCCCCGATGTCACGGTCACTCCCATCTGCTACTACGATGAACGTTTCTTTTGCATTCGGAAGTGTCAGCGTCAGTTGCTGCTCGTTCATCGCTTGTTGCACTCGCGTGAACGCCCTCTGAGCATCGTCGGTCCATTCAAATTCCTTGTCTTTCCGATGGAATTCGTACAATGGTGATGTAATGAAGTGAAAATGTTTCACGAACCAACTGTAGTACCCTGCTCGACCCAAAACTTGTCTCAGCGTTTGTTTAGAATTCGGAGTTACGGCCTCATTAATTGTCGATATTTTCTCCGGCAGAGGCCTGATTTCACTTTGGCCCACCTTGTGTCCCAGTAACACCACCGATGATCGTCCGAGTTGTGACTTATCGGCATTAATCGGGAGTCCTGAGTTCTTAATACGATTTAAGAGAGCATCTATATGAGCAGCATGTTCCGATTCCGTGTTACTGTATATTACGATATCATCTCCATATACCGCCACATTATCCAGTCGTTTTACCAGCTGAACCATCATGCGTTAAAATGTGAACGGTGCCCCCCGGATAGGCCAAACGGCATGCGCTTGAATTAATACTGTTTTTCGTCTACCGTGAATGCTGTTTTCTCACGATCCGTGAGCTTGATCGGTACCTGCCAGTAGCCGAAGCGTAAGTCCAATATTGTGAACAGCTTCGCCTGTTGTAGCTTGTCAAAAATATCAGCGCCGGACTGTATCGGCACAACTTTGTTCTGTGTTACCTCAATCAGCCGTCTAAAATCCACACAAAAGCGATATTTCCCGTTGGACTTCTTCACCAGGAAAACAGGCGAGTTGTACGGACTGTTGGCTTCTTCGATAACATCCTCCCTCAGCATGTTCTGTAGTTGCCTTTTTAATTCCTCCTTAAGATGAACCGGTATCCTGCGGGGTCGGTGAAGTCGAAATGTTCCAGTTGTTGGTATTTCATGTGCAGTCCAGTTGAGGAATCCGTACGGATCATCGTCGTTCGTAAATACTTCCGCACATTTCTCGACCGTGGACTGGAGAAAGGAGGCTGTGCAAATGGGGATTTTAGCTGTGCGTACTTGGTTGACGCTATCCTGTAAGTGTCAGGTAGCCATACCTGGTTGACAGCCTTTTGAGCTTCAAGTCAATCACAGCATCTGTTGCAGCAAGGGAATCGGCTTCAAAGATCGTTTGCCTGGTTTCTCGGGACACAAGGAAACGATGCTTTACGATATGGCCGCCGATACGTATCCCACATTCTTTCACACCGTCAACCAGTAGACTATCACCCCCAACCGTCTTGATTATCATGGATGTCGGTTCTACGTTTTGCTTTTCTACACGAGCAATCAACGAAATAGCCACCCCTGTATCGACCAAGCACTGTTCTATCTTTCCGTCAACTTCAACCCTTGTATGTACGGCCATCTTCTCAATCGCTCTCATTCCTAGTTGACCCGCTCAACGAAAGGAACAATCATGAAGCACTATTTTTCTTTGAACAAAGCAGTTGGAACACGAACACTGGTAGATGCAAGCATTTCGTATTGACTCGTCAATAACAAGTTTACAAATAACACGGGTGCGTTTTTTTATAGCAAACAACTAGAGTAGAGGATAATCAATAAACGGGTTAGGATATGTCATTAAGTCCATGGAAGGGTCATGTTCATGAACAGTTGTTTCTGAATACAGAAAGCTGGTTTGAGTCGGTTGATTGCGACTACTTCGGCAAATCGTAAGAATCTTGGGTTAGAATTACGTAACAGGACTCCGAATGCACAAGATGGATCGATAACGTGACCAGTGGTCAGGACCTGTCAAGCGACTGAGGAAGCTGGCTGCTTACGCGTTTCAACAACATTGTCGTTCTCCAGTAACACAGAATTCTGCACCCATTTAGGTAGATGTTCTTTCATTCTGGAGCTCAGGCATCTCTAGGTTCTGCCTATGTAACTTTCTCCGCAGTTAAATACAAATTGGTAAATGCAATGTGAAGTGGCACCGACAGGCTGATCTCCTTTGACTGAAGGCACCGGTAACTTCAGAGTCCTAGCAATTAAAAGGAGTTCAGCTGCATTGAAAGTTTGCTTAATCGAATTCTTCAACCGTTGTGTTGTTTGGCGCATGATATAATCACCCTTAAAAGGAAGCTCTATGTAGACCTTCTTTTTCCCTACGATGACCACCTCTTCGGATGGTACTTTTTGTCTACTGTACCTATCTATGAACCTTCTGGGGTAACCATTTGACTGTAGGACAGAAGTAATATACTGCTTGTGAGTAGTATACTACTCACAACGAAACTGCCTGTCACACAACAGTATGAAAGGAAACCCAAGTGAGAGCAAATAGACTCCCACGGTAAGATCTAAACTGGTAAGAAAGATAGCGGAACTATAAGACCAGAAGTAGTTCAGTATAGAAGTACGCATTATTACAACCTAGATAGGTGGAAGAAAGGAAGTAAAAATGCAACGTTAGATCGAGAAATAAACAAGACATCCATCAACTCCTAAAAGGTGAAGAAAATAATCGGCAAAAGATGCCATGGTCCAAGTTTCTGAAATGGAAAGCGGGTGATTTACCAAGTAATGGCAGTTACTCATTGATATAGACAAAAAAATAACTGACATCACCTACTGGACCCATGATACTCGTCGTCTGTTTGCCGACGGTGTACTGAGTACGCTGATGATCTAATAATCCGGCAGAGCCAGCGCATTCATCGCAACGCCATGTCACCACCACCTGTGGCACCCACAGTTTTTCTGCGTATCGCGCGCATGAATTTACAATAGCGCAACTGTTGCCCGTCGGAATCGTGTTCTTCCAGACAATCCGGTTCAAGGCTAA
This sequence comes from Paragonimus skrjabini miyazakii, assembly GCA_014338405.1. NCBI lineage: Eukaryota > Metazoa > Platyhelminthes > Trematoda > Plagiorchiida > Troglotrematidae > Paragonimus > Paragonimus skrjabini miyazakii. Next base: position 35,102 of record JTDE01021959.1, on the reverse strand, counting down.
GTCCTTCCAATACCTGAAATTGATACTACAAACACTTACGTGGATAACATCTTGGTATATCAGTTTCTGACCCCCAGAATTTCGCTGGCCTGTTTTCACCTGTCCGTAAAACAGCTGTTTTGGAGGCCGATCATCGCCAATTTTAGGTACGTGACCTGGCCCACGAAGCTGATAAAATATCAGCATCGCTTCAACGTCGTCCATATCCGCTCGCCGGAGTACGTCAGAGTTCATAACCTTGGCCGACCACCGAAGACCCAAGATGCGTCTTAGACATTGCAAATGGAAACGGCTCAGATAGCGCACGCTCCGCTTACACAATGTCCAATGTTCACTGCTGTACAGCAGTATAAACGGCGCCAGTGAGCGGTGGACAAGTAACTTAGTGGCCATTTTTAGACGATTGTTCATCCAGATACCGTGTTCAAGACGCTCGGAAGTACCGCTAGCAAGCACAAAACGAGCTTGCAATTCATGCTCCATGGACAGATCTGTCGACGTATTACCACCCGAGTATCAGAGGTTTGTGCGACCATCCACAGCGTCTCCCACAGAGCGGATTTCAAATGTTGGCACACCACCTTCGCCCGGATAAGGTTGAAAAGAAGGAGACCTCTTACCTCTATTGATATCCAAACCAAACTTGGATTCCGAGGTCGCGAAAAACGTGACCAGTCGCTAAAATTCCTCTCTGCTGTGGAGATGTAGCGCACTGACATTTTCAAACAACACGCGCATTATCCTGTCATGTAGCCTAGTTGGGACGCCAAAATATCGAATATTCCACAAGCGGCCATCCATGCGTTATTCAACTTCCACACCGTCCTCATAGTTTTGAGGATAAACCGTTGACATCGCGGTCAAGTATAAACTAAATAGTGTTGGGGCTAGGACACAACCCGGCTTCAGGCCAGTGACAGTATCAAGAACATCAGAGGTCGCTCCATACCTTCAAATCTACCGGCAACATTCTAATTGAGCTGACGGAATTAAACAGACATCTAAACTTATCATGCACTGTCTACAATGCTTCACTGCTCACGGAATAGAACACTGGCGAAATCTACAAAGAAGGCATAAAGCGTTTATGGCACTTTTCCTGGATGTGTCGAACAGCGAACAGCATGTCGATCGTACTGCGACTCACCCGAAATTCACGTTGTTCCTTATTAACACTGGCCTCCAAAGCTTCCGCACTGAGTCGGTCCAGCAGAACTTTTGCCAGCTGCTTTCTGGCGCAGTTCAGTAGATAAATGCCTCAATAACTGTCGCGGCATTGCATTCTTATCTTTAAAGAAAGGTATGATCAGGGCATCCTTGATCTGTTGAGGGGCTATTTCCTGCTCTCAGATGGAGTGAACTAACCGGAGAAATGTACAGTCAAAAACTGGACAACCATTCTTCAACAGTCGCCGGAGCAATCCATCTTTACCTGCAGCCTTTCCATCTCACAGCTGTACAACAGCTCTATACACGTCTACCAAACCTGGGGCGAACGCATGTATAGCTATGATATCTTGCTGAGTCATGCTATTGACGGTCTTCCAATCAATCGTTGCAAGGTGGTTTAGTAAGCGACAAACTGCTTTGGTCATACTTCCATTATGTCCCCCGGTTGTGCTCATAAAAAACCATAGTCTCCGTCAATCATTGAGTAATGAGCGAAAAAATGTCTGCAGCAAGTCGTAGGACTCCTTGTGTTGTTTGTGATCGGCGCGGTCCTACATCCGCCAACTTTGCTTCGTCCATCAGTCTTCCTTAAATCCGTCAGGCCGTTCAGTGAGTTGTGGGCGACTACTCCGGAACGTAGCTCTGTTGTCCCCATTGTCCGGGTTCATTTCGGAAACAGCAAACGCCTTATTTCTCCCTCGTATCAAACTGGAGAGAGCTGCATTGTCATCGGCGAACCCATATGGCCGTTTTTACCGACGAAAACTTACCGACTTGATGGCTACCGTTGTGATCTGTTCCTTAAGGTGTTGGTAAATACCCTCTGGGTTAGTAGATAAAGTATCACCTTTCAGGCGAACGGCAACTGCACACTAAAAAGTAGTCCTTGTCTTGGAGTTCTGCAATCGTTTCTTATACCGTTTCTGTCGTTGCTCGGATGACATACCACAAACAGACTTGCGAACGAATAAACTATCTGGTCCTGCTGGGTTTATGGTCTGTACTAGATTCTACACCGCACTTCGCGAATGTGACGCTGTCGTACGGTGACGTAATCAGGCAAATAGTAATGACCGTTTCGTGGATGAGTACACGTCGTGATATCGCTCGCATCCAGTTGGAGTCCGTTGTTTGCGATAGCCAACTCGTTGGTAGCACACAAGCGGAGCAGACGTTCACGATACTCGTAGACAACACCAACGTCGCGGTGTCCGCGGACTTCCGACCAGGTTATCGTGTCCGTTCAACTCGCCCGTTGAAGTCACTTAGAACAAACAGCCGACCACTTACCGGTGTTGAGTGGCTTGTGACGGACAGCTGATCGCAGAACTGGTCCTTTGTGTCAACGGTGTGACACACAGTTGGATTATAACCACCAATAAATGTGGTAGACTGACTTCCATCAAGCTGCAGGTTCATGGACGTGATTCGAGGACTGAAGCTGTGCGGTTCACCTATGATCAAAGAACTGATGGGGCGAGCGACTGCAAAACAGACAGCGTGCTCCTGAGGATCATCTCGCAGGCAACCTATCTAGTCGATGATATATCCAGCACAGGCTTTCCGGAACTTACTTTGGCCTGTAATCCTTGTCGCATTCAAGGCTGCGACAATAATGCCGCAGTTGCCCAGTTCCATGATGAACAATGCAGTGTGGCGTTTCGGTCATCCGGTGTTGCATAGTTCCAGTAGCGTACGCGCATTCCACGTACCGACATACAACGTCTTCTGTTCACATGTATGTATCAGATTGATAGATGGGACCTTAGATTGAGCCTCTGACTCAACAGTTTGGTCTGTAGGACACAAGGAAACAGAGTTTCCGTACTGGACCCCACCCGGAGCCTCTGATCTAAAAACCTGGATTGCAAGGCAACAAGATGTAGGGTTTTCAGGGGGGACTTCATTGAGGCCAGTGACTTTAAGATCTGAAACTTGGTAGCGAGTGACTAACCCACTTCATGGGCGCAGTAAATAAAACATTGAGGACTTATTCTGATTACTGCTGCGTGCAGCAGACGTGTTCTTAGCCACATCAAGCTTGGGAAGATTAGTGCGGGTTGTTCGACCGTATGGGATAATACGCCGGCGGTCACGGTCAACCGTTGGGCAATCGGAGTGTTTTTTGTTTTAAGATACCTCTTCCAACCCCATCTTCCCGTACGCGGAAGGCAGCAGTGCTGCAATTGTTAATATGGTTTTATTGTATACTTATAGATTCGTGCCTCGCTGTTTAAGTGCCTCAGGGCAGCAGTGCGATGTACAAACCTATGACCTTCGCTGCTTCTTGTCTGGCTGCTTCTGACGTGGCTGAACCTGGAAGGAGCGTAAGCCTAGTCAGGATACATCTCCGGATCACGACAGCGCACAAGCCCGATCAACGCCCCAAGGTAGCAGAATATGCCAGAAAGCGACAAACACACACAATGTTCCAAAAACAATCATATGCTGTCGTATTAATAATGAGTCACCGATTCAGTGGGCATCCACAGGTTAGCATCATATCACACGGCAAGTTGAAATAGCAGGCTGTGCGTCTGTGTTATGCGATAAATCAAGACAGGATCGTGGGAGTCCTGTAGCTTACGGTAACTACGATAACGTGTCGGAACATTACTCCACCATGGTACTCACATTCATTCAATGGATTATTTTAGTAACTACATTATTCAACAGCTTCGTTGGAACGCCGAAAATCCAACCGTATAAAATTATTCTTCAATGAATAATTTATATCACTGAAGGCAAACTGGCTCAGCTTTTCACAATCGGTTGTACAGGAAGGACAATTTGGAAAGCTTTCTATCTAGTATCGTGAACTACTTTAAGTGAGCATTGTGTCGGCCGTTTAAAACGGTGGAGACTATTAGTCATTCTTATCCACTCTCAACACCGTTATGAACAGGGTTATCTAAAAGACGACAAACGGTCGGTCTGAGAAGCACCCGCTTGTTACCCCTCAACATTACAGTAGGAGGTATTTATAATGGGCAGTATCCCATCGGGAAACAGCACATAAGTATGTTCTGGGATTTCAGATAAGTGCGGGGTAATTCCTATCGAGATAATTACAGATTATGAAACACAACACACACACAAAAACACTACTCCTTTCAAAGAGAGACCAAATTGTTGAGAATTTAGATGATAAATCAGGAACCATTACGTCTGGATGTCTTGGTCATAGTATCGGCGTCAACATCACGTTTTTATGTGCAGAAGAGTTCAGTGAGTTGATTAGCGTCAATGCCCCTATATTGCCCAGAGCCTTTAGTCACTTAGCAGACCATATCGCACGTAGGCCGAATGTTTTCAGATAACGGAAATCTAGATACAAGCCGTCGCGGTAACTTGGGCCTCGAACCCGTGACCAAACTGTTAGTAGTGAGTATCATAACCACTGAACAATTGCAGTGTATCACTCACGTGACTTTAGTTGAACATTCGGTGCGCGCGCCTTTACCGTGGAAACCATATCAAACCACACGGCTGAGTACACGTTGCGAACCAGCGAATCGGTGAACTTCGAGAAATATGCTTCTTGCGTCAAGAGCGGCAAAGTGTCAACTAAATCCGGACACTCACTGGCAGTGCTTTCTGATTTGCCGTTTGCGGATGATCGGAGGACATTGTAGAACAAGTTGTGTGAGCACGGAACGGATGAATTCGAGTCAGACCCTCGGCCTAACTCCAACATAACGGGACACTAAGAGAGGGAGAAGGATGCAGATGGAAGTGCGTAATGGAAACCGAAATGCAGTACCAAAAATGCAAAATGTAATCACACCAGAACCACCTGGATCGTTCATACATGAATGTATTCTATTAGTGAGAATTTATCTGTAAGCCTTCCTGCTTCCAGTCGCAACTCACATTTTACGAGGTAGCAAACCGGCAATGTCAGCAATATCGATTACAATGAGCTGAGAACATACGTACTATTGCTTGTTTACACTGGTCCCAAATCTAAAGGCGCAAACACACTGATAACCACCGCTGGACAGCGTTACCACTGGCAATACGGTTCATAGAGTTATTCTTAGTCAGGCGCGAAAAGCCTATCATCCGAATTCCCTTACAACATAGAAAATCCCAAATCTGATACAGCGCTAGGACGCAGTCCACTTTACCCATGCAATCAGCTCTGCAGGCCAAATTTTAGGAACGTCATGAATATGAAGAAGGAAAATGGATCACCACCCGTTAAAGAGTGGCTGGGTGCCCTGGATTGATGGTAATAAGTTTAAAAATCATGGGAAGGATGAGTAACTCAAAGCAGTATATACGGTGATTTACGGCTGGTTAGGTCTTCACGATATTGTAGTAAAACGTCTATAGCTTACCGTACCTCGAGTGATAGTTTGTCCCACATCCCCATAACTACATCTGATTACGGTAAGCCATGTTCGTTTGCTATGGAGTTCCACAAGGGTTTTCAGCTTAGTAATAACTCAGTTTGCATGATGCGTGCATTTCATTGTTATTTTTTGCTTTTTATTGCAATGAATGAAAATAAGAGGTGCCAGTCAATTGTTCAGGACCGTCGAGCGAAACTATTCGTGTAGTGACAAGACACAACAGACAAGTAGAGTGCATCGGAAATGAAACCCTGTACCAACTATTTGCAGCTCCAGACATCATAATACTGGAGGCACCGATTGCGCAATTTAAGAATGAGAAAAGGGCTTAATCAAAAGTTGCAGCTTATACTTGAGTGGCTCAGCAGCACCAAGTCCAAGTGTGATCTTAGAAAGTAATACAACATAAAATGTTAGTGTGATGTACAAAGAAACAACTAAAAGACAAACAATGACGAATAACGCGGTATCCAGGCTCGCTTGAATCTAATTTATCAGTCGGGAAAATAGAAACGGTCCAGAAATTGTTGTTATATTTACCAAGTCACTGATCTTACGTGAATGATTGCAGCATCCGTGTACAATGTGCAACGTAACAGACGAATAAATGGCAACTTCAACACGTACTCCAACCATCATAGTGTCTTCAACCTTGAACTTGAGCGAACTACCACGTTAACTATCTGTGTGCGAACCTCACCACTGACCGCCCAGTGAGGTCGTCCGGCATGTGTGATTGGGCGAGTTGAATAGAAAGACATGATCGGGAGAACGCAAACCAAAAGCCGAATCCTAAGTCAGCCAGAGTTCGGGAGGATGCGAAGACCTAAAGAGAATCACTAGCGTAGGTTCGTTGGGAACCCAGGAAAATACCAATTCATTCAGCATCGAACTAATCTTGAAAATACAACATGAAATACAAAGCAAATGATTATATCCTAAAGGTCTCAGTTAATTCTGCGATAAAAACTGTAACACTTGGAGATTTAGTTAAAATACCGAACGATTTCGGAATTCGAAACTCCTGATCGTCTTGCATGGATTGATAAACCATGATTCGTTTTTCCCATTTCCTTGAAAACTATAAATTATTATTGTCAAGACCGTCTTCAGTATCAAGACAAAACCGCACCCTTTAACGAAATAGGACCTTCTTACATTGTCTAATATCTGATTGGTACATCGTTGGTTGTATTCTGATTGGTTCACAGTGCGTATGGGTAGTCACGTTTATTTGATCCTGTCAAACAGCACTCACATTTTATTATTCACTCCGTGCCACACCGTACAACTTGCAATACGAAGCTATCACAAGTAGTGGTAGGTCTACCGCAGTTATCGATTGGATCGGAAGCACTTGAACAACCAAACTGCGTAGACGAAAGTGGAAAACCCCAAGAAGTATTTTAAGACGTAACATGTGAATTCAACTGATTGCAGGGTTGGCCGTTGAGACTACTCTGGGTAGAACACTCGACAATAAAGCTGTCTGTCATAAATGCGTTACAACCTTGATTCACACCTTTTAAGCAGTTAGAAGAGATAACAAGTGGTTTATAACAAAATCAAGCTGCCGGAATTTCATCAGTATCTCACTGTGTCGACAGATATCAGTGCACCTTGGGAAAAAGGATATACCACACTAACGAATTATGCGTAGCGGACTTGAGTAACACAATAAAAAGAATATGGAACAAACCGTCATAGAAAGTGAGGAAAAATAGAAGGAAGAAGCAAGTGATGAACGAAGAGTAATCACTCATTTGAGGAACAGAGCAAGTTATACCATCAGCGTTACTGCTTACTACTTTTTTCACACCCACAAGTACTGCCAACCTAAAATGCTGACGTCATTTGTACCTCGGTCAGGGATGCCCCAGGCAAACCGGCTTTGACGTCAAAGTTATCAAAACTAGAGCTTGGGTTGTGAACCGGCCAACAGGCTATCGCTTCCGATTTAAATCAGCAGACATAAACAGAGCATGACGTGGTCAGAGATGAATTGGCGTATGTGAGACACGTCGGAGTCATGAAAGCTCGTGGGACAAGACTGTAACATGTTACCGAAAGTCGTCTTTGCTAACGCGCTGATAGAATGTAGATACTTGACGAACATCTTCCCCGCGGGTGTGCAGTCATACAGAGGAAGCTAGATGTGCACCCACGGTGGCAAAATCGTCAACAGCACCTTTCCGATAAAATTGATGCAGTTCAGAGGAGAGCAGAGCAACGCGGCTTTAGCTACAGAGACCGCCGAAACGGTATCGCAACAAACACCATATACCACAAAGAGCCATATCTTGAATCTCCATCCAGTGTGTCCTTAAGTTTATTTTTCTTTTGATTATGCCCTAAAAACAGCGAAAAGTCAGTCACATGAAAGAGACTAAAGCTGAATGTGAAGATGTCCTCAGATTCGAAACCTTAAATCTATGTTGCTCAACTGATAATCAAGGGCAGAGATTGCTTTCTACCAAATTAGCTACTAAATCAGGACAAACAAACCAACTCATTTACCAAGGTGTATGATCATGACAAGACACAACGGTTTGGTAAGACTGTTGCGAACACGGTTACGCATGAAGACCAACAAAAGTCAGGGCAGTGACGACCGTATTTCGAAAAAAGTGGACACGTTGAATTTTTTTTCCCCCTCGGATGTATAGTAAGTACAGTCCAAACATCCTCCGCATTAAAGTTCTTCTATATTTCTATGCAGTGCTTATAAACAAACCGACCTTTACGTAACATTTGAAAAAGAAAATACACAAGAACAGAAATATCTAGGGTTAATGGATGAATCACACACTGTATTGGTTTTGCACACGTAGGCAGGAAGCGAATCGATAAGTTCGGCCAACAGACGAATGAACAAACATCAAGCGTGCATCAATAGATAATTGATCACATGATAGTACTCATGATAAAACACTCGTCGGAACGGTCACAGTACACCTTGCCAACCAATCACGAGCGATAAAAAAGAGACTAAATAACAGCTGCTAATTACCACAATAACTGAATCGTTCGTGACACTCCCTCGAGTTGAAACCGTGGAATCAGAGAGGCGGTCGGACAACGGTGATTCGGTGGTTGGTTCATCAGCGCATGCGGAACAGACCTCCACGTGACCGCAACAGCAAATACGTCCCATAGGAAAAGCGCGCAACCTTCGGACACCCAGCTGAAGTGAGTTGAAGTGGACGTCCAAAGCTGTGATCTGCAAAGCCAGGGACTGAACAAACGCAGTACATAGATTAGGTTAAATTAGAGACCTCATGACTGAAAAACGTTGAGAGAACAATCCTCTGATAAGATGCACCAGCATCAGCAAGACCATAATCACAAGCTTCACACCGCATAACGAACTCGCAATCATACCATGGTAAAATTTGAAAGCGTAATCACAAACGATAACTCGCCGAAAAGATAACAATTTGTTGGTTAAATCTCTGATGAGTAATCGGGGATTTGGTTAGTTTCAAGCTGAACATCATTCAAAATCGATCGCAGCTGCCACATTCCCATAGATATTCCAGTCGGCCCCTTTTGAAAAGAAGCACTGGACTCGAGTCTCGTTCTCATTAGAGCTTGCCAGTAGTGCATATCCTTGCCACTGGCCGGAGTTCTAGTGTCGCCAGTGGCAAGGATATGCACTACTGACGAGCTCTAATAAGACTAAAGCTCAATCAGCAATACGGATCTTTTGGTATACAAAACACATGTAAGGATGTGAAAATATTTTACATCCAGTTATTGCAAGTAGATGCAGTCCATTTCGAAGTACCAGTTTGTGCTGGCTGCAGCCACAAACGATGGACGGTGTTCATAAAATTTCATTATGTCAACCACAAAATTAATACCTCCGAGATCGGCTTCTTCCATGTTTGAACTCAACTTAAAGATAGTCTGAAAAAGGAACAAACCGGCAACCCTTTGTGTTACAAGCCACAGCTCTTGTTTACTGGGCCGCCAGTTCCAGTAATACCCACATCATCATCATGATGATGATGTGGGTATTACTTGTGAGGGTAGGATCTATATATATGCCCCACCTGATGAGCCCAAACAAGGATAAAAACGATCGTCAAATATTGGTTTGAGGGAAAATTAATCTGAAATAGGGTAAAGCATACACATGCTGGAAACGTGCAGAGTCCACCAAAGTACGCCACATTTGTGATAAAACATGACGGACGAGCGGTATGGATGTGTCAAACTGGTATACTGTTGATCGCAATGTGCTGATCTTTGAATAAGCATTTTTCGAGATTTACCAGCCGATATGAGATGAAGCCCTACAAAAGTCAATTCAACGTAGTATTATTGTAATCGAAAAAATTAGATCAAATTGAAGACCGAAGTAATGCCATAAAACAAGTAGAGCGGAAAGGGGCTAAAACGATGAAAACGAAAGAAGCGTGGATATGAAACAACAGGTGTAAGAAAACGTGTTTATCAGCACTACAGTGTACGTGGTTCTCATTATTTTTTATTCGTAAAATGTATGAGCAAACCAAACAACGAACAACCAGGATAGCAAGCACATCAACACTCTTGCCACTGACTACGATTTGTGGACATATGCTTCAACACCTCAAACCAACAGTACTCAACACTTTTCAGATCCTAAGGGAGAGTCTGAGTAGAGTTAGTGGGATCCAAACCAGATATCAGTTTCCTCATACTCTCATGTTAAATCAAGAAGACCTCATTGTGGTATTTTCTCCAGACTTGCCAGAAACAGCGGACAAAGCGTGACGCAGTGGGCGCTGGATGGTCATGCTTGAGACGTGTCCAATCCATTCCAACCGAAGAAGTAAAGCCACTTCAAATGAATGGAAGCTACTAATCCCAGCACACGTTGCCGTATTTCAACAATGCTCACGGAGTACTGTCACAACGCACGGGCAATGTGCCACAGGCAACGACTATCAAAACATGGAACTCACAAACATTATCGACATAGGACGGCCAGCCGCAACCGCACAGCAGTGTCACGCTCACAGTTGCGCTATACACCGAGTCCTTCAACTAGAGATGGATGCCACATCGAAGCTAAAGGTCTCCCAGGTTAAAACAGCCCGGTCAAGCTTCAGCCACACTTAAAGGAGTTTCTATAACACCGCCACTAACTGTAATACAACTTTCAAGTTAGCACTAAACTCAAACTGTCATCACCCAAGATGTGTGCAGGCACAGACCTTTGCAAATTTTGAAGCAGTGCTTTGCATTTAGATGACAAAAGAACATACCACTTCGTGATACCTCAACTGTCAGATAAGTGCTCAAAGATCAACCATATTCGGCGCTGGCTAGAGCGAATAGACATTATGTCCACATTTAAATCGAATCAATTCGATGATACGCTACATGCATCCCGAGAGGTGAATGTTTGGTTTCTTTCACCCTCACACTTTTAGAAAACACAGGACAAATAGTCAAGTGTGCTTGAGTCACAAAATAATGACAATAACCAAGAACGTTGTGTTGAAGTTAACGAAGGGTCACAATAAGTATCGATTGTGAAAAAATCTACTGATTCAGTTTTGTGGTTAAATCACGGATAAGACAGTTGGGTTGGTGTAGAGGTCAAGCCAAACAAGGGATAACGGAAGGAGAGTAAGAGTAGACGCATGCAAATAAGCATTCGTATCAGGATCTGGCGGAAGGTGTAGGAATACTTTTAGAAATATCCGAATAAATGAAGTGTTATATTATGAGATTTTAGCTGAAAAATACTCAAACACTGTGAAATGATGAGAAACAAAAAAAAATGTTTACAGAGAATGCCATTGTAATGGGACAGATGTTTTAGAAATGTGGTAAAAAGTACCAATTTCTTCGACAATAAACCAGGAAAAACTACTAGTGAACGGTACATTCAGTAAGAGATACACAGACGTTGATAAACTAGTTGATCGTGTGGTGTAGAATGGAGAGGGAAGTTCAGCAGTGAACATGCAACGTCAATAACATGAAATGCCCCAGCATTTTTGTTACGCACGGTAATTACCAGATAATTAACACGAAGAAGTCGAGATAAGGGCTCATTATTTATAGGAAGAAGGGAGTACGTATTAGAAAGTTTGTTATAATAATTTCTTCTCATAGGCGAAAACGAGTGTCAGCACATTTGTATGCGTTAAGACATAAACTGCAGGATCAATTTGGCTTTACGGAAAAACTGTCCAGCAGGACAGGAGAAGGAAATCCAGTTGGACGTTTGATGTCCAAAACCACATCAGTCAGTTACAGTGTGGTTATATAGTGTGATACTAAACTGATATGGACAGGGTATAAAGTTAAAATAGGACGTGAAGGACGACAGCATTCTCGAGAACACGACAGCCAGTCATCATCATCATCACAACAGCCATGAGCCTGACCAAAAGGTAC
>JTDE01021959.1:0-23075 GCA_014338405.1 Paragonimus skrjabini miyazakii | reverse complement strand
ACATACTACTTGTGAGTAGTATACTACTCACAACGAAACTGCCTGTCATACAACACTACGTGGTCAGTAGTGCGACATACAATCCTATGAGTGCAACGGATAAAACACTATTTACATCAATGCTATCTTTAGTTGTAAAGGCAAACCCAATAGCACATTAGTAACCGATTCTAAAGGTAGACCGATGAGAATCCGATAGTTCCACATTTCACAAACCGGAGGAATGATTTAAATTTCTCCCAAGCTTTCCACAATTTGATAAACATGGCGATTCCCCAAAACTTCCTAAATCTTTGCTGACCTCGTAACGGTCGACCGAAGAGGGAAAATGTGATGTTTGAAAGTAATGCAACTGAGTTGACAGTCATGTTATAACGTTTAGCATTGACAATAACTTCGAGAACACGCTTAGAGGAAATTCTCAGAAGAATTTCCTAAACCAGCAAGAGGAAAATAAGCATTCATGGATCCAATGGTATGATAGACCAAACTCACGTCCAGTTCGATTTTCATCGTTGGCCGCAACCGAAATGGTGGTCGTTTTGAGCTTGGTACTTTAATGAGTCTTCCGGACAAATGAGAATCGGGAACCTAGATACGAAAGCAAATATCTCATGAAAAACTTCTCAAGGAAGGAAATTGCATGAAATTAGTGGAATATAAATATATTACAAAGCGGTACGCAGCCCACTATGTGTTATGCTATTTGAACCTGTGAATAAGTATTACTGTGAAAAATACTCGCTGCAGATGGACCAGGGTACAGCCAGCAAGCCCAGACCTACAGGATATAACAGGGAGCGAGAGAACTGGGCTTAGAAACACGTACCATACTATTGGATCGTCCCTTAATACCAGCTCAATCGTTTGCCCCCAGAACCGAGAAGAATGGGTGCGGCAATAGCGTTTATTGGAAGAAAAAACGAGGCGAGTCCATTAGGCCACAGAGGCTCTACATTTATAGGTCCAACGGAGAACGAATCACTTTACAGAGGGGCATTAGAAGGTGCACTCGTGGGAACAGTTCACATGATGGACAGGCGTTCGATCGCGCAGCTGCAATCTAATTGAGCTTGATGGACTGAGTGTGTTAAAACATATCAATTAACTCGAAGCCGGATCGAGCACCTTTGCTGCTTCGTTAGGAGATGCGTCTCCTAACACATACGAAGACCAACATGGAGAAGTGATCTAGAGGGAATACTGTGTTTCTTGAATAGGAAGGGAATCTTAGGCCAAACCTCAACCTGGATGATCAGGAGACTGTAGTTCATAAGATCTCTAACTACTGGCCAGGCTGGCATGAGTGACGCTGTGGACATGAACCATTACATCGCAGGGTCCAGCCCAATAAGTCACGATGAGTAAACCATAATGCTGCGTAGAAGTTCAGTCACTTCGCGGTGGATGCTACATAAAAATAATGGCATGGCATTCGCCTCTTCTCTGTGAAGTACTGGATGAGATTAACCAGAATCAAACAACCGTTCAGCAGTGTCAGTTCAGTAGCACTACCCGCTTTCGGACGAGAAACGTGAATCAAAGGCAGTATTTGCTGTCTTAATTGGTCGGTAAACGGGGCTTATTCAAATCAGATAGCCTACCGCCTAAAGTACAGTCAACTCCTTTTTACCAACATTTTTCCACCACCTGCCTCCCACAAGCTCGGAAGATCAGTCGGTAAGATGGCAACACAACCCTGTGAGCCAAGAATATTGCGTGGCGAAAAACTTGTTAAGTATTCATGCATAGCAACTGACAAAAGACGATGAATTGTATGTTCACATCATTTACTATCATTAGAACTTGTGATCCGTTGTTGATTCTGCCCGCAGAATCAACACAGGTTCTAAAATGTGGTGTTAACATCTGGTCGTTACGTAGGTAGTTGACGTCTCATTTTAAAAAAATTCGCTTCAATACTACAAGTCATCTGTTGCTGAGTCGCTTGTGCAAGAATAGATGCTAACAAAATTCAAACTGTAGAAGCATTCAAAGCAGCATAAGCGCGAACGACAAAACATGGATTCAATTACCTGTGTTAATACAGCTTACGAATGTAGAGGTTGTAAAGAAACGGGCGAGGACAACGGTAAGTAATCAAAATTTGAACCCGGCATATGTGGTGTGGGTAATTTCACGTTGAATAGACTTAAGAAAGAGCGCTTGAAATAGCCAGCGTTCAAATAACCGTTTTGGAATTTGAAATCGTTTCCGTCATGTCAAAACATTACACCATACACACACTGCATCATGTTCAGGCATACGCGGTGGAGACTGAAGGGGAATGGATGAAATAGCTTGTTAAACAAATCATAATGTGGGGCACTTTCCCATTGTGCACGCCGAGAATGAGGTTTGAGTTAAGGAACTCAACCCGAAGTATGACAACAACTGGATATGCGAGATAACAAGAAACAAGAATTTTCTTGACAGTTTCACTGAGAACTAGTGTGGAGATAACCCTGCTCGAGAGAACGGTACACGGGACATCGATATTGACTTATAAATGATGCAACGTGCTACTGCCACAACTTTGAACTGCATGACATTAAATGTAACAATTAACACAGCCAAAAGACTTACGGTAAAACAAACAGACAAGCGGTCAACGAAGACACCAACGATAAACAGAGGAGAGGTATTCTGAGAATGAATGAGTCTTCTAATCCTGCGACGCAAGCCCCGCAAACGGTGCGCTTCTGTATTTCCTGTATCTGAATGAAATGAGCTGTTACTCGTGCTCAACGACTTTGTAAAAGAAGTCCGCGCAACATCCGTATCTAACATACCGGTCAGTTCTGCAGAAGAGTACGGCAATTCAGATGTTTCCAGACAACTGTTTGATTGACATTTCACATCCTCATACACCGACTGTATTAGCTCAACGCTAGCTTGTCCAGGGTCTTCACAGCGATCTTCTTCATTCTTGTCCTCATTATCATCTGAATCACTGAGTTCCGTATTTGGTGGCAAGATAGCAGGTACAAAAGACCACACCCAAGATGCCCATGATTGCTGCTGGCCATTGTCGACAGTCTGCTCCAAAGGAGCATGAGGATCTAGCAATGATTCACCAGTTACTTCACTGTTGATCGTTTCTACTTGGAACACATTTAGGACATTCGCTAGACTTAATTTGGACCAATCAAAAGTTTCTGCGCTTATAGCTGAGAACACTTCAATCAAGCGAACCAACGCGTGTAACTGGAAGGGGCTGAGACGCAAATCCAATTTTTGGGCATGAATGTTGAAAGTTGACATAATTGGTGACGATAATCGGAGAGATTCCCGGGCGTAAATTAATTTCACCAAACAAGACAAGCTGAAACGATAGAGCAAAGGTTCCTCGTAGACTTCCACATAGCCACTCGACCCAGAGTGATCCAAGCACAAGGTCATATCGTTAACTTGCAGTTTTCTATTAATCATGTAACTGGATTCCTGACCACCCGAATGAAACGTTGGTTTCCAATCGGGTGTCGTTGGATGAAAATCTAATACAGAACCGCTCAAAGACAGTACAATATCATCTTGCAAAAATTTAACATTCAGATTGTACACAACAAAACGTATGTTGGCTAAAAGTCGTTTCAAGTAGGACTGTAGGTAACCTGGAGCAATGGAAGCGGAAATGTCCTGAAAACCAGTAGACGAGAGTGCACTCCCTGGTTGTACCATGTCAGCTAGATTGTCTGCAACAGCTGTACGTGATGCCGGTTGCTTCAAGGCAAGGATGCATTCAACCGTATGTAATGATATGATAATGTTTTCAGAGTTCAGTTTGGTCCATGGAACGTGAATGCGCAATTCATGCACGCGACCGGAACGAAATCCCACGGGGAATGGAAAAAGATGTTCCAATGACTCACATCGCAACTCCAGCTGGTTCAAAATAACATCCCCGCCCCAAAAAGACATGGCCACTTGATCATCCCTCAGCTTCACGTACGTGTTCAAGTAGCTCATAATCAGCTTCCCTACATAGGTTTCCAGCTTGAAGTATCGTTGCATGTCTGCAAAAAAAGCTGTGAAAGACAGAAGACGTCGGTTAAAAGGCTTTCAACGCTGACATTAAACAAAGAGTAGCAGGCAACGTATTCTAGGCAAATTTTTGTACCTACGGTAGAATAAAAAACATAAGTAAATGTACACACGCAATTGTTCAAAGTATCAAAGGACCCTGAACGCAAACAACAAAATGAAAGAAAAACTGCAGAGATAAAAACAAAGTGTGGTTCGAGCAAGGAAAAATTCTATAGCAGGGGTTTGATCGTCTTCAGCTTACGTTAACCACAGAACAGCGTTATCAGCCGACTCCTAGGTAGAAGTTCTTTGAAACCTTGTGGAACCTAACTTTAAACAAGGCACATCATACATGGCCAGCCTAGTTACTGATTTTAACCACACCCAGTTGTAGCTTAAGCGAATGTTATACCAAGCGATGGATTGGAAGCCACAAAACATACCCAAGTAATAGAGACCTCATCAGCGAGATCGGTAAGCCTAGTAGTACGATAGGCCGGTTCCGAAACCACGAAGAAAGATAGTGCGCCTACGCAGTAATCACATCACATGTGTATGATGACAAAAAGTCAAAAGGCAATCTCAGAACACTATCCCTAAAAACAAGCCAAGTCTGAGGCCGTAAAAAAAAATGGCTGGACATAGAGAAGCGCTGTAGACAGCGCAGAAAAAGGGGGAATACATATCTGAGTTATTGAGCTAATGAATGATTACCCAGAGTTCGGAAACTTTGACTGCTGACTTCATGAATGATGGACCACGAAAAACCTGGATGAATGTCGGCATCATGGTGCACTATGAACTCCAGTGGCCGAAAACTATTAGAAAAACAGCCGAACCATATATATATATATATATATATATATATATATATATATATATATATATATAAACACGCCATTTTCTCACTCAGATACATATACATCATATGTACGTAAAGATCACATGGAGTGACAAACGTGCTATAATACGAGAAAGGGTAATGTGCATGATGACGAAGAACAAAATTACCGGAGGATAAAAGAGAAAAATAAATCGATACGCACAGGGACTCGCAATACAAACGTCACCGACTGCTGTGTTTCGCCACATCAGGCAGCGTCCTCAACCAAAGATGTTCAGTATCCTAAGAAATCCAGTCAGGAGGCCATGAGCACCCTACCGAAGTAAACGTCAGATTGTGTGCCTCTATACGTCGAACCCAAGTCCTGTGTGGACCACCGGAATGCCGCTTCTAGCCCAGCCCATCGCACACAAACAGGGCCCGATGTAGCAGGCGATGAGTTGGTATTTGTAAAAGGTGGTCAAGCCAACGAAGCCTATGAGACAAGGTCAGTGTGTTCAAGAGTTGACGGACTGTATCCGTTCCGGAGAGACGCTAGCGAACTTCGTCACTGCTGACATGATGCTCCCACCAAACACCGCTAATGCTTTGGAGACACCGATGGTCGAAAACAGATACCATGTGAACATCCTCCGTACAAATAAACTACGTTTTTGAGCCATTCATCTCCAAGCGAAAACTACCAAGCAAACTGGAGAATCAAGAGGCCCCTCTCACCATACGAAACAGAGAAATCCGCCGACACAATTAACAGGGAAAGACAGACAATTTAGTGGTAGCTAACAAAAATAAGGACATCGATTCAAATAAACATAGAAAGGATGAACCCTCAGCGTTTTATTTATGATTGCTCGATGTGGGCACCTCCACCGATCTCTATCTTGTAGTCATGATGCCCACACACTAGTACTCAGTGGCCTACAATGTGGTTTCGGAGGAGGAGGAACCCATCCTCCTGTAGCGAAACCCTTAACATTTACTCCTGACAGACGCCAATATCATGATCACATTCAAGGCAGGCAATTGACACTCAGTTGCTAGCTATCCGCCGATCACCTTCCATTCGAGATAATGGGGTGTTTGTTAAAACGCGCCATCCCTAAGCATTTTTTCTCACATGACCTCTTCTCTCCTACTCAGCATGGCTTCCTTCCCGACCGGTCACGTGTAACTAATATGCTAATCTTCAGGGATAGTCTAGCACAAGCCAAAGACAACGGCTACATCTCAATCGATATCTTCTTGAACTTCGCCAAGAGCCACCGACCATGTCTCACATGGTTCTTCTGTGCATAGCCAGGAAGCTGGACATCCGAGGAGAGAAGCTGTCTTCGATGACTTCCTTCCTTCGCAACGGAACCTTTCAGTAAAATTTGATCCAAGAATCGGTGAATGTTCCTCTGTTATTCCCAATATACATTAACTAGTCTCCTGATCTTATTTCTGGCAGTGCTCTCCTTTGCGCTGCTAGCTTAAAAATTTAGAATGCTGGTGGTCTCAGTGCATTCGAAATTCACATTGACAACATTAGGTTCCGGTTAGATGACAGGAGTTTCACTGCAAATGATAGTGGATGTGTAAATGTCATTCGGAGGAGACTGCGTAGCTAATAACAGTCGGAGAGATCAGGACAAGAAGCTCTACAGGCTTCGAACCAGAATCTTCCCTAGACAACAGTCCTTTTCTTACAGGGTTATCAATCGCTGGGAAAATCTCACATTCGAGATTAGTTGATTCCCTAGGGACTGCTTTAAAGTTAGTGGAATGCCACTAACCTAAATTACTGCTAGATTAATAACCTATCTGTTCATGGTACTTGTTATAATCCCCGAGAGCGATCCTACACTCCGTTTTCAACGACTGACTTTCAGGTCCACAGTCATGACTTTCACAATGGTGAGGACCCTTGTTCACACCAGCAAATTGCTAGTGCTACAAGTCATTGAGACCATCAGTATAAACTAGCCATACAATGTAGTGGTCTGCAATGTAACAAAAACAGTTGGCGCTAGGTTCTTTTCTTCTCCGAATGTACTGTCAGAGGAGGTTGTGCCGGCACAGTCGTTGGATTCGTTTTAGCTGCTGGAGGAATGGCTGCTACCACGTTGGCCTTTGTTTGTCGACCATTCCTAACCTAGGATTATAAAACCAGCCCACAGAGCCTCAACCCCCCCCCCCTAACAAACCCCGTGTCTGACAACTAGAAAGAACTCATCCATGACGTTACTTCTGTACCTTCCATCAGTACACACACCGATAGGAGGGTACACAACTCTAAACACCTGGTTGACTGTTGTTACGACCCCACCTGATAGAGAAAGGCAAGAACAAATGCAAAGACCGCGAGCAGTATCTCTATCACAAACGAACGCAACGGTATCTTAAAACGATACGAAAATCGGAGCGCAAGTATCGGATTCCAACTCTTGCAACTTAGAACCCCCAACAAGTAAGGAAAAAGACGGCCTTCAAACGAGCTTTACTTGCTGCTCAGCCCGAAGGCAAAATTGTGGTTCACAGCAACTGCATTTATAGGTCAGGGTCGGCCTTGGGCCTAGGTCACCGAACTGACCAATCAGAGGCGAGCGCAAATTCTCAGGTGTTCGAGGATACTGGCAGGCTTTCAAATTCCCAGAAAAAGAAGAACCCATTTTCTTTGGCAAGTAATGCGAATTTTTGGGAAAGGTGCCTTTTCCCAACACAGTAAATCGTGATCCCTTGTTATCCAGCGCTTTCTTCTGTCATTACTCACGAACTATCTGGTAGGGGGTTCTACAACGTCCGATGCACGTAATTATTATTATTTTTTACTATTTTAGGCGGTTTTCATAATTTGCATCCACAGTATCGTCTTCTTAACGTACATGCTGCGCGCCCTTTGGAAGTGTCCCACGCTAGTCACTGCTTGTCCTTTCTTCGGTTAAGTGAACTGTGATGATTAATACCAGTGTAATGCGCACACACTTTCGTGCCTAATAGGAAAGCTAACCTCGATATGAGTGACACATCGATTCCCTCGCCGTCTTCTTGGACGGTGATAGGCTTACAGATCTTGTCTTGCTAATGCAGTGGATGTGACAATCAGCATTATTTGATGTTACATCAACATCGTTTGCTCATCTATTCAGCACTTGTACTTACCATTAAGATTTCTCCAGTTAGGCTATTGCAGAACCCAACTACACACCTTTATTCGACAAACGAGTCCAGAGTTCAGATCGATCGAGTTGATCAAAAGCGCTTATGATCGTCATTGTCACTGCTAGCATAGGCAAACTCTACCCTCACATTTCAAGTCTGGAGTCAATGTTCATACGTTTAGTTGTGTCCCACTGTTGGTCTTAATCAGCTGGGTTTAGTCAACTATTTTGTGTCCATGCTAAGTTAAACAGTATCTATTAAGTAATTCCTTAGTTAGGCCACGACCAGTTAAAACCCAAAAGAGTTATCGGTTTTGCAACGTCTCGACCCTCTCGAGGAGCATTTATCAAGCGATGTAAATCAGAAAATTTACAATGTACAAGTTTCAAATGAGGCAGTCATCAATTGGCACATGTTTGTGTTTCACCTGCGGTGTGGCGATGCTGTGGCTTAATCAAGGAATTACTTGAAAATGAGCATCAGCACAACGCACAATGTTTTCTCATATCCGTTCTGTTTACGGTTCGGAAGTACTAACTTTCATTCATACTTATTCCGCAACTATATTTTATCACACTTCCTTCGTACGTTCAGCCGCATCCTACCGTTATTGACAATCATCTATCCACTGCCGAATATTCTTATCGGCAAACCTGGTTATGACAATTTCGACTGATATCCACTGCTGTGGCCGTTCGGGTTGTTTTACTAAAGTATTTCCAGACGTGGAATATAGGAAGCGTCATGAGTGACACCATACGAACTACAATGAACTAACAGCAAAACATTAAGTAGCACTAGAGAAAAGTGAGTTGGATCCGCTTGCATGGTGTATAGCCTTAATAACACATTTTCGAGTTTACACCGAAGTAATTTTCCTAAAGCAGTCAGCTACCAAAACGTTGTGCTCGCTGTTGAGTCCAGAATCACTACCCTCATAGAAACGCAAACTGACCATTTAAAAAGTTACCTGTCTAAAACCCTGAATTCTTTGATCACTTTGGAACGGCCGCTGGTCAACAAACGTGAAGAGCTGTGCGCTGCAAACCCTTCTTGAGAAACGGCTAGGGCGACAATGAAGCCGTCTGATCAGGCATTACAGGGAACTGTCACATCTCTCAAGGAGCAAAACGAGCATAGTGCTCGCCTCATAATCTTGGAAAACCTTAAATCAAACAGTGACCCGATAAAATTAGTCAAATGTTTGTTGACTATCGTCTTGCCCCAATGCGGCCGACATTGTTTTAGCAAGTTGGCTGCGAGCAAAGAAGAGCAAAGCAATAAGAGGAGTCACGGTAACCCTCTCCCAAGTCGTCACTTCGGCGGAAGTTCTTACGAGGGTAAATGGGCTCAAATGGTATTTTCTGCAAGTCAAAGGTCTATCTCGGGGTTGGTCTATTGAGCAACGAGAACACTTAAATCATCATTATCACAGACAGAAACATAACAGTGGTTCACACTGACGCTTAACTGCCACACCACAACGAATAAAAAACCAACCCTGTACAAAAGAAGAGAAGAAAAAAAGAAGAGAACGGGAAGGGAACCTAACCACTAAAAATAACTACGTCTATATTCAAACATACATCAAGGCGCCTACACCTTGCAAAAAAACAACCGAGCTGTAAGTAAAAGTAAGGCGTCATCAACAAGACAGCTTCCTTAGGGCTTTCATTGCCCCGCGTCATTAAGTGCACTTTAGTCGCGATTCAGCAAGTCAAAGAAAACCTGGAACCTTCTGCATTGTCCAAGATAAATTTGGTTGCCGAAGTCGAGTCAAGCGCGAATACTAGTTTCACTGACCAGGATACTTTGGTTTTTGGATAACTTCGATGACGACGTTACATTAATGAGGGTTCGGGGATTTAGGTTATTTCAAAATTGAACGCCACCCACACTCGATCGCAGCTTTTTCATTCAGGTAAGCCTTCAGGCTAGCCCACTTCGTGTTTGAACGTTTGGATTTGATTATTCGGCCATGCCTGTTGTGAGGTCGCTGGCGTTGTGGTTAGCACGCTCACAAGCAAGAGTGTGAAAGTGCAAACTCCAATCCGGATAAGGATATGCACTACTGATGAACTCGACTCAAGTGCTTCCTTTCGAAGTGGGCTAGCCGAAAGGCTTATCTGAATGCAAAGGCTATGATCGAGTGTGGGTGGTGTTCAATTTTGAAAAAAGACGATGTTACAGTTATCGAGATTGCTAACCCGTACAGATGCCTCAACGCTTCAAAGGTATCTTCACCTACATGCTGAGATTACGTAGACAGTGAGTGTGCCGTCCCTCTCTTTATGCAGGCAACCAGTTACTGGGATACCCTGGAAGAGGCGTAAAACGCCTGCAAAGATAACCGTTCTAAATGCCAGGAAAATGCCAGTAGGACTCTTGCAATTACCATCGAGCATGGTTACTACCTGGTTGAGCACAATACAAGCGCAACCAGTTTTGCAAGCCGTGAATGCCGGGTTACAGTTGTCGCATAACCAGTTTTCTTGGCTGGATTCTCACAAGAAAAACGCAAGATAGGCAGACGGTCTCTAAGTCTATGAAAGATACAAACGTAGAAGAAAAAATGAGGACGAAGCAAGTGAAGCCTACGGCCCATAAAAGAAAAAAAAACAGATTTCCCCAAAAGGCTGTGCCACCATTGCACTTATAATTGTGCAGATGCCCAAAGCAGGCCGGTTGCACCGAAATGCATCGCAAGGGTTCGCTCGCACCATCTCTCCCTTCGAATTCATGTGGAATTCATCGCATCACACTGGCAAACGATAAGCAGTAACCCTTCGAGAACCATTTGAATTCACGGACAACATGAAGTTGTCAAAAATGTCTGCCACACGTCGTCTGCTTTTCTCATCGAACAAACGCATATGGGAAACTTCCACCCATTCATCCAACTACTTCTAGTTTTATTCTGGAATCACCCCATGATGAAATGGCCCTAAGCTGTGTCCACATCAACTGCCTCAGTCTGACAAAATAAACTGCCAGAATCTAGACAGCTGGTATACGATACACATCCTCACATTACTGCACTTACAGAAACGTGGTTGTAACCAGAAATCAGTGAAACAGATCAATACCCCCTGGATATTCCGTTTTCCAAGCTGACTCCCAAAGAGGGTGCATATGGAGTGTGGCCGTTTATTTTCGCCCAAACCTATCTACACAATGATAACATATTCCCTGATGTTATCTAATTGTTATCTTTGATAGTGCTCCAGGGAGCTTGGACTTAGCACGTCCAAACACACGGAAGACATCGTCCAGGACAAACAACTTCTTTGCTGAACTTCATAAGCACCAACGAGAATCATTACGTAGATCAGGTAATAACTCTATCTCCCCTTGGACACAGTGATCATTTTGTCATTGACTTCCTTTGCTCGTGGATACAGGAATACGGCCAAATTAACCGATCCGCAACTTTAACCGGGCCGACTTTGATCGCCTGAGGAAACAAGTCGGCACGATTTCAATAGGGTCATTCTCGGGTGCCTAGGACTTTCAAGTGATCAAAGATATGATTCACGAAGCAGATGAATCGTACATATCTTCCCAGTTTATCAAGCGCTCCTCACGCTTGCCCCTACAACGGAATGTTCGCTGTTTCCCCGACCTTCGTAAGCAATTTCTCGAGATACTACGGTGTTCTGATAAATCTGAAGATATCGAGACGTTTATCTAAGTTCGTAATCGATGCAGGTAAGAAATCCGCCGAAATCACACTGCAGCACAACCTAAATTGCTCAAACCAGTGCATAAAAGTAGGAAGTTTCTTCTTAAATACGTACGTCATCGGACAGAAATCCCCCGATCTTGTTCTCACGTTAGGCAAACGGTGATGTTACCTCCGTGTTGGGGAAGTTGCCAGTTCCCAGAAAACATTGTGTGACAAGAAGACTAATAAAGTTCACTTGTGAGTGACCTTCATCCTTGCCGTGTTCGTGCACTGCTCTGGTCTTCATGATCGACCTCAGCCCTCGTGACGACTGTTGTCATCACGACTACCCGCCTAGACTGTAATGTCTGGACTTTTGTCAGGTCCATTCCCTTTGACCTCGCTTGTTGCTAGTCACAAGCCCTATAAATACGAACGCGTTTGTGACTATGTTGTTTTCGGACTGAGCGACATAAAGAAGCTCTGTTCGAGGGCCAGTCTTTTTCTGTGTTCATGCGGTAGCCTCGGGTGGATGGGTTGGATGGGAAGAAACTAAGTGACCGCGTATAGTCTGTACTCGTTGTTCATTACCGTCATTCGTCGTACTATTATCCGTCGTTTCATTTATCGTAATTCCGTTTCTGTTTACGCGCTCGTAGGCCGTACAACCAGTCACAACACTCTGTAGAACACGACATCGCCGAGATACTTAAGGACCACTATCACGCTGTCTATAATATAGCGACATCATCAGTATTCAGCCAACTGCCGCAAACATTTCAGTAACCTCTTCAATTGGCAGAATTCTCGGTGAGTGATGTACAGGATTTACTGTTAAACCAATCAGTCTGATGGACCCCGAGTGGATTCATTCGAGAATACTGAAAGAAGAGTTTTGTAAGCTCGCAGAACAGTTTCACAAGTTTTTTTAAGCTGACTATCTGAGGGTACCACCCCAGCTGAAAAGAAGGAGGTTAACGTAATTCCTATTTATAAGTCAAATAGCCGATACTCGCCTGCCGGTCGCCGACCGATAACTCTAACGAGTATTCCGTGCAAGATATTAGAGCGTCTTATCGGGCGTATGATACTAAAACATGTCCTCACCAGCAATCTGGTTCCTACAGCCTAACACGGATTCATAACGAATCGGTCATGTGTGACCAACAATCCTCTATTTATGGAGTCTTACAAAGGCCAAGGAGCGTGGTCACATTACCGACGCCGCTTTCCCTGAGTTCACCAAGGCGTTTGACCGAGCGCCTCACAATCCATTTTTTACATAAACTACCGTCATATGATGTTCAATGTGATATTTTCTGCTAGATAGCCTCAGTTCCGAAAGGTCAAACCTTTAAAGTTAGAGCAGGCTCCACCCTTTCTTCTTCTGCACTCACCTCAGCGGCTGTTCTTCAAGATGCTGTATTCTGCCCGCTGCTATGTCTAACTTATACCGAGACCTCCGAAAAGTGATCTCCAACACCATGCTGTATACGGATGACCTTAACACTTAAAACTTTTACGATCTCAACATTCTTCAAACCCACTTCGATGTTGTCAAGTAATGGTCACGGGAGTGGTCTTTCCCAATCAGTGACAAGTGTGCGCACATTTCTTTCGGTAAAGAATCTGGAAACGTGTTCATTAAAGATAGTGCTCAGAAAGGCTGCAGTGACGGTTAAATTGGAGATCTGACTGTTGTGTACCCTACCCTTCTACCTTTTTCTTATCATCATGAAAAGGCAACCGGGAAGGACTGTGCTGTACTAAGCATGATAAAGCATGTTAAAGCACAGAAAAACTTTTCAAACCCTGTGCGGGGTCTCTGTCTGACCTGCACTTGAAAATGCTGACTTAATGATATGTACTGGCCTTAAAAAGGAGATAAATGAACTGGGGAGTGTTTAGCGGGCTGCACCAAAAATACCCAGGCAACACACGGCCCACACGGTTTGTGGGCCATTGGGGCCAGACGACTCCAGATTGAATGCCATCTACTTTAGGTGAAGTTGAATCTTAAAATGATTGATGTGATGAGTGAAAAATAATACATTTTCATTTCAGTCATTGTCATGTAAATTAAAAAACTTGCAAGACTTGTAATATATTCCAATACATTCACTCGCAGTTCCTAATATTTCGCAATGACAGGCGTGTGGAATTTTGATATTATGCTGGATTTTAAGAAAATGGCTTGAATAATCCATGTGCCTCGAGATAGGTAACGTACGTTACCTACGTTGCGTGGCATTGCGTTGAAATATGCTACCACTAGTCACTGCCAATGACCCCCTGGGTTGAAATTTAAGGCGCTGGTCAATAGGGTGGGGATGAAAGTGGAAAGCAGGGAATTTTGAGAATTTCGTATTTCGATGTGTAAAACATCAGGGGGCTGAAACATGGAAAGAGGTGCAATATCCGAACCAAGGCAATAGATGCTGGTTGAAGGGAGCCTTGAAAATTGCTACGGTTAGCAAAAACAACATGGTCATGTAGTGGGTTCCATGCCTTGCAAACAAGCTATGAGAAAAATCTGTTTTAGGGCATAACCCTTCAATGTCGTGTTATTTCCTCTGTTGAGTATTAATCGGCTGGGATGACCAAGAGACTTTATTATCAAAATGATTAGCACCAAGCCACCTATAAGCCGACGATAATCTAAAGAATACATGTTCAAATACGTCAGTCTTTCTTCATACGGCTAAGTTTTCGGGCCTCTGACAGCCTTGGTGGTACGGCGTTACAGTCTCCGGGAACAACTTGTTCTTTTGGAGATATAGCGGCCAGATCACAGCCCCAGTCTCCAGAAACAGTTGAACGAAACTATTATAAAGAATCTGAGAAAACCACGAATTGAACTAGCCGAAAAGAGGTTTCAATAACGCCAGGGTGCTACTAGCCTTTTTGCATTCGCGTGAACGTCCGGAGAGCTCGATAAAGTATGCGAAACAAACGTTCCTAAATCTTCGACAAGGACTGTCCGAAGCGGGTACTCATCAAGCTAATACGTTGCATTTAAGGAGCTGCGAATATGCATAACTTTACACCTACCGGCATTAAAATTCAATCGGTTCACTTGAGATCAATCAAATAGAATGACAGGGCCCTTCTGTAGGATAAGAGAATCATTGGTGGGGTTTACCATACGCCAAACTTTGGTGTCGCCAACAAACAGTAATAACGGGGAGATGACTAAAGGGGGGAGATTGTTGAGAAATATCAAAAATAAAAACGGACCAAACATTGCATCTTGGGGTACTTCAGTGTGGTTAGGCATGTAGCTGGAGAATGCGCCGTTTACAAGATGAGACCCAAGCCACCGAAGGAGGTTGTCCTGTATCCCATAATAAGAAACCTTGTCGACCAAAACAGCACGACCAACGCGGTCAAATGCCTTGGCAAAGTCGGAATATACGACAACAGTGCCATTGCCATTGCCATTGCCATTGCCGCTTCGGCCCATTGATCAGAGGATATAAGCAGATTTGTGGTACACGAACTGTTCTTGCGAAAACCATGCTGTGCACTGGAGGAGTCAAGAGAGGTAAGGTGTTTATAAAGCGAGTCATATACCAGCGCCTCTAAAGTTTTCCACATGCTCAATAGCAAAGCGATTGATCGGTAATCACTGGGACAATTACGCCATTCATCCTTGAAGACGGATGTAAAGTTCGCGAGTCTATATCTGTTGGGTACTATTCCCTGGGAGAAAGAATGCGTAAACAGTAAACTAAGTTGATCAGCAAGCTGATCAACCGCTTCACGCAGTGTCTGGAGAGGTATGCCGTCGGGGCCAGAAGAGCTACCCCTAAGACGCCTTCGTAATGCGTTTTGCAGCACAAATGTGCAAACCACTTCTACAACATTGCTATGACTACGTAGATTTAATGTTAGATAACGAAGCCATGGAGGTTGTTGATCAATTTATGGTTAGGAAGTGGCATCAGCGGCGGCAGAGGTGCAGGGAATGAAACGGAAGCGCGCATCTCCAAGGCTAGGGTGGTATTCGCCAGTCTGGAGCACCTCTCGTGACAGAGAGGTATCTCTCTGAGGCTCAAAGGTCCCGTGTACAGGGCGACAGTGAGGACTGTATTGCTTTACAGGAGTGAAGCTTAGCCGCTCAGGATAGAGGTGGAGAATCATCTTCAGATGCTTGACCACCGATATCTGCGTTCGATCGCTCGTGTCGAGTGGCAGCGACGAGTAACCAACGAAAAGGTTAGAAAGCGAGCATTTGGTAGTGACTACCAAGCGAGCCGTATTGTTCAATCGTTACGTCTGCACAGATTTAGATGGTTGTCATGTAGTAAGGATGCCAGCTAATCGTCTGCCACACCGAGCACTGCTCGCCGACACTGTGGCCAACTGGTGCAAGGTGCGAGATGGACAGACGATGACCTGGCGCAGACAAATGAAATCCTTCACGAAGAGATTGGTCATTGTAGATAGGGTTCGTCTCCCGGTCTGGGACCCTCGCGACTCACAGAGTCGGTGGCTGGAGAATTTGGGTGAGATGGCGGCTAATCGAACTCAGTGGCGTGAATGTTTTCGTTGTTTGTCCGAGTTTTCTTTAAAGTGAGTGTATTTAATGACGCGTGGCACTGAAAGCCGTAAGTTGTCTTGCTGATGACGCCTTATTTTCACTTACATCTCGGTTGTATGTTTGCAAGGTGTAGGCGCCTTGATGTTGTATGTTTGAATATAGACGTGACCACTTTTAGCAGTTAAGTCCCCTTCTCTTCCCTTCTTTTGTTTTCTGTCTTCCTGTACAGGGTTTGCCATTTTTATTCGTAGTGGTGTGCCAGTTGAGCATCAGTGACAACCAGTGATGTATTGCCTTCTACGATGATGACAATGAAGACACCTGAGTTTAGCCAACACCACCGTAGAGGAAGTATGCACAGTGCAAGTGTCATCAATTTCAGTGAGGTACTGATGGCGGCTACGCAGACAGGCTACTGTAAAACTCAGCGGGGATATCAGTGACTTCGGTATCAGAGCCAGCGAGTTGTCACCACAAATCGGAACAGGCCAGTTTTACCGGCGATAAAGCGCACGGAAAGACGCTGTTGACAGTTGTAGTGACCAGAGATCGTGTGGCTTCTCTAAAGATCCCGGCCGCAACCGCGTGTTATATTTTGTGTTATTTGTTTCATCCTTGAGTTGGTAATCGATTTACGTTTTCCATTTCAACTGTCATGCGCCGATTGTTAGACGAATAAAGCCTATCACACGGGCCTCTTACCCTTCTGTTTCTGACTCGAGATTGCTCGTTTGTGCCGTTGAATCTGATTGTTCACAACAATTTACCCGACTAAAAATTACGTGATGGAACGGATCCTACGCCTTTAGAGGGTCGCTTGCGAAAGACTATAACATTAGAGCCGCTACAGCCGAGCAGAATCGAGACGATGCAATCCGAGACGCTTTCATAAGTGGTCTACTGTCTAGCCAGATTCGACACAGATTGTTGGAACAAAGTGTTGAAGCTTCAGGCCGCTTTCGATCAGGCCAGATCACTTGAATTGGCAGAAAAACAGTCCCAATTATACCAGCCCACTCCGACTAACACCTACAAGGTTGCAACCGAGGTCTCAGAAAACTCGCCAAACCCTACCGGAATGCCTGATGTGGCAGCCTCCAGCTCATCGACTGGCAA
This sequence comes from Paragonimus skrjabini miyazakii, assembly GCA_014338405.1. Classification (NCBI taxonomy): domain Eukaryota; kingdom Metazoa; phylum Platyhelminthes; class Trematoda; order Plagiorchiida; family Troglotrematidae; genus Paragonimus; species Paragonimus skrjabini miyazakii. The sequence continues at coordinate 5,741 of JTDE01021959.1, read as the reverse complement.
ATGTTTCTTCTGTGGGTGTAACAAACACTCCCGTTCGAAGTGTCCTGCTAGAGATGCATTAAGCAATGGGTGTGGAAAAATAGGGAACTTTGAAAAGGTTTGCCTAATGTCCCGGAACCGACAGCCCTGCTCTTCTATCACCCGACCGTCCAGTTCAACTGTCCCATCAGCGGTGGCTCCGGAGTGTCTTCCGAATGCTGTAGTTGATCTCGAAGTTAACGGAACTCGCTTACAAGCTTTGATAGATACTGGCAGTTCTGAAGGTTATGTGGCGTCTTCCGTAGTGTTGCAGAATGACTGGAAAGTTCCCAAATCTCGTAGCAAGATACCAACGACCTCTACCGCTCTGTCAAGTGACACGCGAGGTCAGGTCCTGGCGTCGATCAGGTACAAAGATGCCGTGTATGAGAGGGTGAACCTGTCAGTCCTACCACATCTATGTGCAGACGTTCTTCTTGGTCACGACTTTCACAGACTTCACAAAAGTGTTGAAATCCCATTCGGTGGGGTAAAACCACCGTTTTCACTCTGTTTACCGACACCAGCTCACACCGAACCTCCTCGTCTTTTTCAAAACCTCGTGCGAAACGTCAAACCCATTGCAACAAAATCCAGAAGACACAGTCCAGCTGAGGAAAAGTTTATACACGATGAAATTCGCCGTTTGCTTCCTGAAGGAGTAATCGAGCCTTCCTCCTTTCCTTAGAGAGTTCAAGTTTTGGTAGGCGCTAACGACGGACAAAAGAGAAAAAATGGTAGTTGACTCTGGCCAAACAATTAGTAAATATGCCCTCTTGGATGCCTATCTCCTCTCAAAAATTGACGAGATGATCGAACGCATCGCTACGTACGATTCCTATAGCACTCTGGATCTAAAGAATGCTTGTCGTAATATCCCTATTCGGGAAGAAGAAAAACCTTTTACAGCTTTTGGGGCATGTGGACGTTTGTATCAATTTCGCCGGATTCCACTTGGCGTGACGAATGGCGTCGCTTGCTTCCAACGGACTATTAACAAAATAATAGCATGCGAACGACTAGGACATCTTTGTTTAAGTTGACAATATTACGGCATGTGGAACCAACTCCGTTGAACATGATCTCAATCTTCGAAAGTTCCTAGACGTGGCCAGAAAATATGGATTGACTTTCAATGAATCGAAAACCATCATCATCGCCGCCAAACAAATCAAACTTCTAGGTTACGTGGTATCCAACAACAGTATCAAACCGGATCCTGATCGCCTGAATCCTCTACGAGAATTAGCCCCTTTCATTGACTTGAAGTTCCAGCAACGAATAGTGGGATTATTCGCTTACTACTCACGGGGGATACCTCACTTCTCTGATAAAATTCACAAACTTGTGCATAATACCACCTTCCCTCTACCCAATGAAATCAGTGAATCCTTTGAGGCTCTGAAAGACCAGTTGTCCAAAGCTGCTATTTCTACTATTCAGTGCGATGCTCTTTTGGTTGTCGAGACAGACGCCTCTGATGTGGCGACTGCAGCCACTCTGAATTAAAATCGTCGACCGGCAACTTTCTTCTCGCGTAGTCAGTCGTCCAGTGAACGGTACCATTCCGCCGTAGAAAAGAAAACATATGCTATCGTGGAATCCATACGTAAATGGGAACACTTTCTACTTTGCAACCGTTTTAAACTTGTTACTGACCAACGTTCCGTCGCCTTCACCTACGGCAATCAGCACAGAGGGAAAGTCAAGAGCGATAAGATTGAAGTTTGGAAGCTGGAACTGTCACCATTCAAGTTCGATGTTGTATATCGCCCTGGTCAAGATAACCGAACGGCAGATGCACTCTCACTTAATTGTTACGGGCCTTTAATGACAAATATCGACTTGAAGTAACTAAATGAATCGTTTTGTCATCCCGGCGTTTCTCAGTTGATGCACTTCGTCCGCGCCAGAAACTTCCCCTTGTCTGTGGAAGAAGTTCGAAGCGTTGTTGCCAACTGTTCAGTATGCTGTGAAATCAAACCTCGTTTTTCCTCCAAAGCTCGAGGCGAGCTCATAAGAACTACACAAACATTCGAAATATTGTCGACTGATTTTGAGGGTCCCCTTCCATCAGTAACTACTCACTACTTATTAACAATCATTGATGGATATTCTCGAGTCTCTTTTGCTCTCGCATGTCCTGATCAGGCTAGTGAGACTATTATTAAATGTTTTTGTCAGCTGTTCTCATTGTTTGGTAGTCCGGCGTACATTCATTCAGATCGTGGATCGTCATTCATGTCGTCTAATGTTCAACAGTTTATTCACGAAAGGGGAGTCGCGACAAGTGTAACGACACTACACAACCCCCAGGGTAACGGGCAAGTAGAGCGTTTAAATGAAACGTTTTTGGAAACTGTGTTACTCGCACTGAAATCTCGTAACATGGCAAAAAATCAATGGGAATTTGTTTTTTTGATGCTTTGCATTCCGTCAGATTACTCCTGTGTACCCCAACTAATGCCACATCACATGAAAGATTACTCCCCTATAACCAAAGGTCGGCCTCCAGAACAACCCCCCAGATGTGGCTCACTAAACCTGGACCGGTGTTGCTTGAGAAGAATGTCAGACAATCTAGTTATGATCCACTCGTCGAAGAAGTTGAAGTACTTCAGTGCAATCTAGAGTGCGCGTACACTTGCTTTCTTAATGGCAGGGAGGAAACAGTTTTTATTCAACAACTGTCCCCCAAAAGAGGAGTCATGCCTGAGACACCCTTGCAAGGATTATCGACACCTTCGGCCGAACAGACTGCACCTGTACCCTCTGATCGGGTCACTATCACAGAGGAGCATAACAATACTCCATCAGTTGACAAACACAACACTGAAACATACGACGCCCCCCTCCCAATAACGATCAATCGCATAATCTTGAAACGTTAATCAAACAACAGCGTGTTCATCCATACTGTCTGAGAAACAGAGATGCATAAATCTACTACATATTAACGCTCATTATCAAATATTGTTTCACCGATCAGTGTACACATGTTGAGTCATTTCATGTAACCTACTATTTTTCTGCTCACACTTCTTGGTGGGGGAGAATGTTATAGTATTTTGTGTTATTTGTTTCATCCTTGAGTTGGTAATCGAGTTACGTTTTCCAGTTCAGCTGTCATTCGCCAATTGTTAGATGAATAAAGCCTATCACATGGACCCCTTACTCTTCTGTTTCCGACTCGAGATTGTTCGTTTGTGCCGTTGAATTTGATTGTTCACAACACCGTGTTTTCTTGTTTGTTTATTCTGTACGCATGATTTCGTGTACGCCTGCTATAGGAGGTCTGTAATGAACTCAGTGCCAACTTCTTCGGTCGTGCAACTAATTGCACGCAACGAATGCTTGCCCTTTTCCTAACAACTCATTTGCTATTCCATCCTTCAAGGTCGTTTAACCCAAACCTTTTCGAGCGTTGTTTAACACACCCGAAGGTTTTACGCACTTTTTGCTTGGCGCGCTTTTGGGTGTCGCCGAGTGGGCTGTAACCCATCTCGTGCTTCTTTTCTTTCTCCTCTTGGTTGCTGTCGTTGGTCCCAGATTAGGCTAGAGCTAACTATTTGTCATATTTCCAAACATTGCTGGAAATATACGGTTTGTTTACAAACCCCACTGCGTTGTCTGGTTCGATGCTTGTTGGGACTACGTTTGGACGAGGGTCTAGCGCACACCCACTTGTCCACAACACAGTGAAGATGGTCTTCTCGAATTAACTGCGTACACTGATTTCTTAAGGCAGCATATATTTTTTGGTCAACTTCCTGGCAATCTATAGCACGTCCAAGCCTACCGCTTCTTTAAAATAAGGTCGAGTGTGTAGGAGCGTAAACGACTTCAAAGCTTGTTCTGCTTGGTACGTGCAAATGGTGCATGTTCACCAACGGCTCCGGGAAGAACGGACAGTCCGCTTCCCACAGAGCTCGTCAACAGGATGAATGGAGAGGGCTGAAGCTCATTCAAGACTCCGTTGTGAGGTAACGAGGTAGCGTCTCCATATCCATTTTAAGAGAGCCTTTACGATTACTAACCCGTAGGTAGAACGGGTTCCTGCTGCAAATGAAATCAGACGGCATGGTGGGGTGATTTCAATGTTTTAGCGGTTTCAGCGATGGGCGCATCGGCTAGAAGTTGGAGGCTAAAGTCACTCGGATCCAGTCACTTTGTCTGTGTCGATGTTCCACAATTTTCTGTTGACCTGAAAGGCAGTCATTAGAAACAGGGTGTGACAGTGCTCTTGGAGGTTACAGAGAGTACCAAAACCAGATTAAAATTCTAATCCAAAAGAATAGAGTAAAATACTAATCTAACAATGTCTTAAGTAAACGGGGATCCAACAACACTTTGAAGCGGTCCCCAGAAGAGCAGTAAGCAACCTCTAATAGAAGGTCGTTTCCGTGGTTGATAACCCTGTAAGAAAATAATTGCTGCCCGAGGAAGATCCGCGTCGAAGCTCGTAGAGCTTTTTTGCCGTGAACCTTTCGACTGATATTAGTCGCCGAGATAATGATAAGGATTAAGTCGCCAGAGAGCCTTCCCAAATGGACAAATATCAAGAATTTCAAGATGAGACTCGTAGGCGAGACGCCGCAAACCAATGACCATTTTAGCGGCTCCTCGCGGGACATGTTCGATAGCAACTACGTTCTTTGTCGTGATGCTAGTTCCTAGATTCGTACGCCCAGAGTTTCCCAGGTCTTATGTTAACGGAGATCGAAAGTCGTAGTGAAAAGACGGTGGCTCTGCGGACAAACATTATTTATCGATATACTCACCGTTCACAAGCAGACTTCAACGCAACAATTAAAGGCACTAGGGAGTTGGACGTGAGAGAACCCTAAGCAAACCGCACAGAAGCCGTCGGAGAGGACGGATGTCGACGGAAATTTCAGTCGAACTTCAGAATTGAAACGAGCATCAGGTTGGTTTGGCAGCGTTCCAAACGACGATAGCTAAAACATTGTTATCTCAATGAATGTAGCCTAACGTAGTAGAGATGACGCGGATTCATTACACAGCCATGATTAAGACTGTGATATCTACACCAACACACTAACTTTGTTAGTGGTTTGTAATAAGTTTACATTCACAAGTTAATGTGATCAAGGCACGTTGGCACTGGTAAGGCAACTCTCACGTCGCAGGGAGTTTAGGATTTGGAGAATGTCGAGGATGATCTCACCACACCCTCTAAAAACTAGTTCATACGATTTGATTAGCATACTTAAGCAGCGACCTTATAGAGGAACTGAAAAGAGGTTGAAAGTCAGCGAATCAGCGATTGATACACGGGTTCGAGGCAGAGGCCCAAGGGTCCCGGATCCAGTCAGTTTTTCCTGTTCAGTGTCAAGCGGGCGTCTGTTGATCTGAAAGGCATTCATGGAAAACAGGGTGTAGCACCGCTCTTGGAGATTACATTAAATACCAAAATCAAAGTCAGATTGCTCACATAATAAAGATTTTTGAAAATGAGAATCAAGTGCAGTTTTAAAACGTTGGCTAGAATCGGAGCTAACGACCTCAGGAGGAAGACTGTTCCAAAGGTTAATAACTCTGTAAGGAAAGAACTGTTGCCTAAGAAAGGTCCGAGGACGAAGCTTAAAATGTTTCTTACTATGTCCTCGCCGGCGGTCGTCGTTGGCTCCAGTGAAGAACTGATCAACGAGGCCTACTCTAAGGAGGAAGTGTGTGAGAATTAAATCGCCGCAGAGACGTCG
>JTDE01021958.1:36524-97989 GCA_014338405.1 Paragonimus skrjabini miyazakii | reverse complement strand
CACACCGTAGGTAGAAACAACCAGGTGATAACGTAGACCGTTTTCCATCGGAAATACTACCGGGGAAAACAGGCTGAATATATAATTCTGATGTGTAACTAAGCAATAACCGTGGTGACATAGTTTTCATTAGGAATTACTGTGATATTTCGTGTACAATGCGATGTGAACACAACGTGGTCGAAAATTACAAATTTTATTATATCTCCAAAACCGCGCGAAATTGAGCGTTTCTGCAAGATGGAAAGATGTATTACATCAGGAAAATTTCAATGAAAGCGGTTTCAGAGCATAAAATCGGTTAGGAAAGCCAACATTATGCTTTTATCGAAAAAAATGGCAACACATGTATTTCAACAAAAGTGCGGATACGGGCGACTTTTAGGTACACCTGTTTTTTTTCCATTGGAACACTACTGTTGTACTCGAAGAAATTTATATCTTTGTCCCGTAATACGCATTTTAATATTTCATGAAAAATTTGAAAAATATCTTTTTGCGCCTAAATGGTTGTTTCCAACTCCTTTCGGCCTTAAAACACCATGCCGGCGAACTACACAATTGCCCGCATGTTTCAGCATCAAACATGTTAGTGTTCTTGTTGAAATGCAAAGCCAACACTGTATCGTCGTATATTTCGATTTCGACCATATCTTCAAATCGCCGCACCCTGAAACACTCTCAGGCTATAAGACGGCGTATTTACTCTCGAAAATGACCACGATCGCATTTATAAGATTTGAATAAGTGAGCTAATGCCAATAACGGGTTAGTTTCGAGAAAGTTGTGGAATTTTTTCATAACCAAACAGGTATTTTTGGGACTTATTCGGTGTATTCCAATTTTTCTATCAAGGCCGCTTATTTACAATTCATGTACTTTAGATACCTTGCCTGAACTTTCTTTTTTAGAATTTCAAAATATAATTGAAAATCGAGGATTCGCGCGGAAAGGACCGTTTTGCCTTTCGAACGACCTTGAAGGCGGATCCCGTTATACGGGTATTTGCTGGATTTTTCATATATTTCTTTCTTCCTTACCCCTAGACCACTACCGAACGCACTCGCATCGACAGAAAACGCAGTCTGGCCAATATCCGGATCACACCAGTTAAGCATCGGGACGTCAACAATCGCAGACCGTCATCAAGTTCTAGATTCGAAATTGATGTACAAATCAGTAGTTTTTGTGATACATAAGACACTTTAAAAACATGTTGGACCGTCGTTGTTTTATCTGAGCACTTGAAGTTATTTTAGGTCACGTATTCCTTATGAAAGTCATCATGTGATGTCGCGGTGTTGAAGCACACAGTCGAGGTCAGAGAACCGTCTACGTCCCGCAATCTGTCAATGTTATTCAATGGATATTCTAACTGAAGTAAGTTAGCCATATCAACTCTTGGGAAGTGTGTGTATTTTGCGGCATATATATATGCCTTTTGCAGTAGGCAACTTCGGGCTGTTGAGTAATGAAGTGGTGATGTGTGAAATAAAAACCGTGTGGCTCTCAAGCGCCAATCTGGGGCAAATAGTAAAAACGGAGTGGTTTGAAATTATATTCACAAGTTTCATTTGACAGTTAGTTACACATCTTTTCTTCGTCGTACCCGATACTGTTGCTCTGCTATATTTTACGCTATCCAAAACGGCTACATTCGCCTACATAGGGTCGATTTGCATGAGTCGTTCACAATAGATTAGCATTCACTAGACTAAACATGTAGTTAAATAAAAACAACATTTTAGTTTCCAGGTTACACTATACAATATAGCAGTGAACATGTGGCGGTCTGTTTTATTCTGTAGGTTTCAGTGAGACGTTCGTTTGTTGTTTCATCGTCTGGTAGTATGTATTCGAGGCAGCATGTCTAGTAAGTGCAAACTTGCAAACCTACTTCACAGGACTCATTCTCTGGAAAAATCCTCAAGGAAATCATTTTAACAGCCGCGTATCTTCACAACAAATTGTCATGGTAAACTTCTCACGCGTCCTGAAGTAAGATGCAATAGAGGAAGAGTTAAATGTATTTTTATATTAACTGTGTAGCACTCACAATTATTGATGATTGGAAAAGACTTACCTCGTTGTACAACCTCTGAGCACTGCGCCTTAATATATTTCAAAGCTTGCATGGCACTGTAGCGCTGACTCCTTTATTTGGAAGAAAAATTGCAAAACCACTTCATACCTGAATGTAGTGTTAACAATGAGAACTATTTTAACTAGACTTGTGATGAAATCTGATGCGTCGATAGTGCATATTTTTGGAAATGAAAATTCCAATTACAAAGGAGCGGTTAAATGTGATATCGTGTCAGGCGAGCTTTTCATTTTTCAAAAGAGTGCAATGTTCTAGGTAAACCTGGTACTGTATACCATTTTTGGTTTATGAATCAGCCGTGACGTTATTGATAAATGATTACGTGTAGTGGACAAGTGAGTATGCGCCAGAACCTCGTCCACTAACAAATTAAAACGCCTTTTCTGAAGAGTAATCGAATCGTAGTCCTCAACAGGCATCGAACTGAAGAAGGCAGTAGGGTTTATAAACAAACCATATATTTTCGGCCATATTTAGGAATGTGATAAGTAGCTAGCTCTAGCCTATTCCGGAGCCAATGACAGCAACCAAGGGAAGAAACAAGAGGAGCGCGTTGAGCTCCAACCCAGTGGACGGCATTCATAAAGGCGCGCCAGGCGAAAAGTGCGTAGAACCTTCGGGCAGGCAGAAGATGGCTTGAAGAATGCAGGTAAACTTATCATGAAGAATGGAATAGTCACTGCACACGTCAGCGTCTTATTATCTTCTGGTTCTCTTCTGGTATCGGTATCTTTTTTGATTAATACCATGTCCGGTTAACACTCAACCACGCACGAATTGTCCACGTTAATAAAGACCGCTTTTTATTGTTTAACTCAGAAATGATACACACGCTACTTCTTAAACGTACTTTAGCAAACTGTCATATTTTCCACAATGCTCTTTTGTTACAAGATGGTTGGATAGAATCAAAATGATGGAGTAATTTGCTTCTGTCACAAAGATGTAAACAGTGAATTGAAAAATTGACAAGATGTTGCATTACAGCTTGTTGAAATAGTGTATTGTCCAACGTGGGCTTACCATGATAAAGTAGAGGTGCATAAAACCATCAAATATTTAAGTAACTCTGCAATTCATTGTTAGCAGATGCACCTTCAATAAAAGCAGCCGGAACATATCACGCTATATAGGTCGATTGGCTCATTTCGGATGGTATGGTCATGAGTGGTGGTAAGGCTCCACTCAGCTAAGCGGACTGCAGCCGTGCGGTCGAACGCATGTGCGTTATCTGGAATGTGTTTTCTTGCATTGCCTTCTGATTTCCTCTGTAACATGATTCATTTTGACGTCTTAACTGTCATAATGACCTTTCCATCTGATTCACTATGCGTCTGACCACCACGTACGGTCGTCTCATTTGGTTTGATTTGCGGCGTGGTGGCAATGTACGGTAATCGTTTCGTCCTATAAGTATGGGGCCTCTGTGGTCTACTTTTGTCTCGTTCTTCCAGTAGACGTTGTTATCGCGGCTCTTGTCGTTCTACGTTCTGGGTGAAACGACCGACAGCGTAACCAAGGAGATGATCCAATTCTCAAACTGTATTCAGCTCATGCTTGTAATAAACCTCGTACCACGTCGACCGTATGTCTCAATTAAATACAAGAAGTCAAGAATTATCCTTCAACTGACCCTCAAGTTAAAGTCTTCTATCGATATTACTGAAAGCTGCATACTCAATAATGTGACTTATGGCAAAATTTAGCAGGAAATCGCGCACGAGGTAGGCGGTGAATAAAGTGTAATAGCAAACAGTAGGATAATCAGGAAACCGACTTGTTGTTGTGAGAATAAAGAAATTTCGCTCACTCTAACTCACTAGCGTATACATCAAAATTGGTTAAACGTATAGCAATTGCAACGCCGGCTGCCATGTCTTACACTCTTCTGGGTCTTCGCTTTAACAGCTAAAAACGTGAACATGTCACGAACTTTAATCTGTATTCCATCACTATGTTGGAAGCCCATAAAGCTTCGTGATCTAGGATAATAGGATTTTGAGTTTACTGGGTTTACTGGCAAGATTTTCTACATTTTCTGGCTAGTTTATTTAAGAACTGAAGACCATTCAGTAGGTGGGATTTTAAAAGTCATATAAAGGTTTCTTGCCACCCAGTTGCCCGCCTATAGTTTGTGCATAACTTGACGTCAGTGAATTCGATGTAGGAAGTGGGCTTCGTGCACTAATTTTCGTTTTCCTCTCCTTTTTCTATAAATTGTGATTGTTTCTAAGTCTGTTTGTACATCAAGTTCACCCACTCATTTGTTGTTATCGCTAGCAGTTAAAAGGACAAACGCTTAAAGCAAACGTACATGCAAACGTTTTTGGTTTCCTGTTCTGTGTGAGGATACTATGCCACTGATGCTGACAGTAATTTATGGAATGATTTATCAATATATATGTGTAAACAGTTGAAGTGACTAATCGTGCCAAAAAGTCAGCAAAATTTTGTGGCCAAACAGCAGCAATCTTTCTGAAACAAACATGAAAATAGTAAATATACCGTCATGGTGAAAAGCGTTTCCAGACCGCGACATGAAGGAACGTGAACTCTTTTGAGAGACTACGCCCAAACTTCTTCGGTGGAATGGCCAATCTTCCGTAATCCATAACGAAGTTACGGTCTGACTGCCTTACGACTTTTCAAACTATTACCATTTAGAGTGGACAGTATACGGTAGATTGGATGTTCCAGCGGCTCATGGAGTACTTGACATAATTTCAGTTATCCTCCGTAAACCTATACATCTCCCAACTACGCGCTAACTAACTGTCACTTTACCTACATAGTAACCTCAACTAACGGGCGGAGAGAACGCTATGCAAAACACGAGAACTTATCTGCAACTTCTGCACGCATGGGTTAGGTCTACAGTGAATGTAGTGTCATAGTGCCCATGTACGTTTTGCGTGTATTTTTCGAGCTGTACTTCGACGGCTTTGTAGCGAGACATTGGTATACCTTAGTAGACGCGTTTCTTACCTTCCCCGGGCACTTTCTTTACCACATTACAAACGCAGGATTTGTTCTACCTAGATAGATGAGGTGACACACAACAGCAAGTGGTCTACCGGAGGTTACGAATCCTAGCTCAGTCAGCCTACTACCTGGTTAAAGCATTTTTCTTTGATCGCCTAGATCCTCAAATGCTTATTTCACAATACTGTCTATCGTTAATCACTAGCGGTGGGTCTGGTATCTTTTGTCCAATATCACTCTAAATGAAGAGCTCTCAGAATGTTCACTCTTAACTGCGCAGTCTACATTGTCCGTCGGCATAAGATCTATTATGTTGATACGTAATGGATCTCAAGCAGTATAAATCTTCACCCTGCAACTAGTGGCTAAGTAGAATGAGTGTCTTTTATTGTTTTTAATAATGTAATGGTATATTTGATACACCTACGGTCGGGTGAAAACCCGCCTTTTCTTTGAGTATTTGGCTCTTTATGCTTTTCAGAAGCCACCGTATTATGAAGCTTGTGAGTGTCCTAGATATGATAGAATAAACGCTACCACCTCTCTGAATGACACATGTTCTTCTTACACAATGTATATCGTCGTATGCTTTTAGCGTAATTTTTGCACAGTCTTTTGATGGTAGGTAAGCACTAATTTACTCCTCTGTTGAGTTTAGAATACCCCCCAGAAACGTTAGCCGTAATTAAATATTGCACGGTGTTGAACCAAATTGGGTCTGTCCATGATCATTTAGCTAAAAATGTGAGTCTTATAAACAGTAAATTCGATACGAACGCTATTACAATGCTCGATAAATTTTATCCCACTGAGAAGCAAGGATAAATGTTCAGATATCATACATAACTAACTTAGATTTTATGAAATCATGCAAAAGATTGCTTAATGGGAATACACATTTGATGTACAACTCACCAATGTGAGTAATATGATCAGTTGGGGAAATCTAGGAATTATTGAAAGGGGTGTAACAGTTGAGTTCAGTATAAATTAGCTGCTGCGCTTCTCTGAATACCTCTCTTCAAGGAGAGCGTTACATGATAAGATAACAGGGCAAAAATTGTGACGTTGGGCCGTCATATCGTCAGTTTGTGAAAGCATAACTGTAGAAAGAGCCTCCATATTGAGAGCAAAACTTCATTTATTGTGCAACGAGTGCACTGGTTCAGGAGTTATTATTTCATTGGGCCTTTGTGGCCTCCTAAGCTAATGGGGTGTTTTTATGATACCAAATGCAAAAATAGGTTAGTCTACTACTCGAACGGCAATGCATCCTGGAGCTCACTTGCTCCTACTGAGTGGGAGAAAATGTTATTCCCCTGAGCCACTACACAAAATAACATATTGTTTGTAATAATTTGTAAGGCCATATGTTTTACAGAAAACCCCGTTTTCAGTAGTGATTCTATCGTGTTCCGATGCTGCTGTCAGTCGACTTCCACAAGGACCTTCTTGACAGATTATTTAAATTATTTTTCAGCCGGACTCCATAACTTGTGAACGCGAACCGTAAAACTAATAAAGCAGTAAACGACTTTGTTACCTGTATATTACTGAAATGTCACAATGAAATTCCCTTTTGGGTTATATGTAAGTTGCTGATAATCCAATAGGTAGTCTATAACAATATGAACCTTATTACATCCTGAAGTTGGTTGTAAGTATACATTAAAAGAAGACATTTTTCCCGATTTTTATTTCTTTTTTGCGTCGTTTCACTACTGAACGCCGTTTTCGGTAGATCACTACACTGACGCATCCATTCGTAACCTGGTCTTAATAGGCGCTAAGCAATCAAAAAATGACCACGATGAACTACAAGGCCACAGGCCTAAAATATTTATGTCGGTCTTGTGTAGTTAGACTTCGTCTAGTTTACGACCAGCTGTGGTGTCCGACAGTGAGGGAAATTTTATCAGATTGCGATTGTTCATGGAGTGAATAGTTCTCTAAAAAGACAAGTTGCCCAATTTTATTACTACTTATGTCAGTGGTAGGAATATGAACCGCATGGACTTAGTTTGTTTTCCGTAAAATCAATCCGATTTCTAATTCATAACGGTGCTGTAGATGAAAAACACATATAAAGCCGTCCAAAAACATTGTCTAATCCAAAGTACATAGAGGAGTACGCTTCCACCTATCTATTAATGATCTGTTATCGTTTTCACATTAAATGTGATTTTTTTTATTTTACTCCCACAGGAAAAAGAAGAATAATTTTGAACAAAGTGTGTATCATTTGTGCGTTGGATAAGCCAACGTCTGCTTGGCGCCATATTATATGAGGCAGTTTGCTTACTATGAAACCCTTCATAAATATTAGTATAATGTGCATAGACCTTTTGGTTGCATCTCATCTATTATGATGGCTAAACTAAGGCGAGTAGTATATAGCAAACAAACGTGGCATCAACGTTGAAGAATGCAGGCTTGATTCGTGAGATCAGAATAATTAGTAGTCGGGAATGAGATTTAAGATAACTTGGGGAAAATGGGCCAACTTGTAAGCAGAGGTGAAAGTTGCCTAAGGTTGACGGAAAAGTGGATAAGTAGCTTAGTCGATCTGATAATTTAAAAGAAGCTCCATTAGGAAAAAATCTGAAGTTTGGTTGGGTTTTAAACAGTAACAGAAACAACATGTCCAGAAGCGGCAACCACTCCACCAGCTGGGCTGCAAAGCCACGCTGCAGGATAAAGATTTTTCACACTCGGATTCAGTTACACACCCAAACCTCTGTCTCGTATGGAAGTCCTCAAACGATTCATCAGGTTGACTGCCAAGTGGCATTTCTCAGACATTTTACGTTGAATTCCAACGAGGCCACCGAGGAACAATGAAATAGTATTGCTGATAAGTGGTAACTGAGTGGGAATATGAAAGTTCTGATACTTCGATGTGGCTTCGTAGTCCAGTTGGCAGAGCGCTTGCTGCATCTTTACATGCTGTTTCTGTCGCTGGTTTGAACCCAGCCGAAAACGAGATTTTTCTTAAGTAGGTCTGTTCTAAAAATATAGATGTACCGCGAGAATGACGACTTTTGATATGTACTCACCAAATATGTTTATCAGATTACAGAGTCAATTGTATCTACTCCATTCGCACTGTCTGTTGCCCAAAAAGAAGGCGAGATCTAAGGTTTGCTGAAGCCGCCACCATTCGCTGTAATAACCCAGTCCTGTATATAGGAAAAAGGTTGTCACATATCTGTCCCTTCAACGGTAGTTACGCTCCTCTTTCATATTAGTTCAGCTGCCTTAAACGTTTCTCCACTTATTCTTTAATCCTCAGACAGTTTCCTTTCCTCATACCAAAATTCGTATATTGCACCCTCTCTCAAATCATAGCAACCATCCGACCTCCTAACATAACTATCACTGTCTTTTCTGTGTCTCAAAGAACCCAATAGTAGTTTTGTTAATTTCTACCAGTTATCTCGCACTCACTCCTCTATACTCAGATTGACACCTTGGGATGCACTAAATCCGCGGCAATTAGCTTCCTTCCCGGAAAAGGATATACAGGACTGATTAATTTCGACGGAATGAAACTAAACCCTGTTCAGTTTTGAAATTATTTAAATCCCCAACCTTCCACTACTGATTCAAACCATGCTCAGGTGATTCAATGAAGGCAGTAACCTCAACTTAACTGAGAATTCCTGATCACTGGGTTATCGATTAGGTAGAATAGGGTGATTCTGTTCATTCTTCTTTCGAAATGATCTGGCAAGCTGGACACTATACATACAAGATTGTGGTTGATCATTTGGATCTGATTATTCGGTCATGCCTGTTGTGAGATTGCTGGCGCTGTGGTTATTACGGTAGTCTCACAAGCACGAGGGTCAGAGTGCGAAATCCGATCCGGACAAGGATATGCCCTATTGATGAGCTCTAATGAGAGCGCAACTCGAGTCTGGTGCTTCCTTTTGAAGCGGGCTAGCCGAAAGGCTTATCTGAATCCGAAGGCTGCGATCAAGTGTGGGTGGTTTCAGTTTTGAAATAAACCATGATACTCCACTTCAGGTAACCTGGGAAAAAAGTGGGTTAAATGTGATAGCGAGTTAAATACCATTCAAAAATTATCAAACTGTAACATTCAGATACAGCTCGCGTCTACTGATCTCAAAGGAACAGCTTAACTTGAGGTATGCTTCCTGCCCAAAACTAAACAAAATGTACCTGTTTACCCTGGCATAGACTTGAACTTCGACCCTCGAGCACACAGGGGTCAGCGTGGTGGTCAATACCCAAATCATCTTATGTTAGGCATTGCTGGATTAACAGGCCCAAAAGCTCCAATCGCAATCAACGCCAAAAACAGGGAACGGTGGATAGTGTGGTATTTGCTTCCAACTTTCCAGGACGCTTAAAAAACGTAACTATAACGGAGCTTACAATGTATATGGCTATAAGACAGGTTTCTAATTTTTACTCTATTTTTCGACCAAAAACTATGAAGAGTGATTCGGTAGTCTGCCAAATAATGTTTTCTAGAAAAAAGTCAGTTACTGCTTGCCATAAAACACAACGGAACTTGTATTTCTGGGAAACTTTACGACATTAAAGAGAACATAAGAAAAGACCTCTTAGATTGTTTCGCAGGATTCTTCTTTCTATAATTTTTACTATTGGAATGCGCTTGAAACCGATTTATAATTCGTAATTTAAGATTGACCCGTGAGTAGTCGATGACGGTTCATGAATTATTCTCAGAATAACACCTCTGAGCTACCAGTTGAGATTTAGAATAAGTTCATGTTTCACAATGTGCAGTCACTGCGAGTTGCACATTTGAACTTGACAGGCTGCATTTGGGGGAGTTATGATTCTTGCTGGCAGTAGTCGTGTGAATTACTGACATTCTTATCTACCAGACTTCCAATTCCTGTGGGTGTCGTTTAAGACGGGACGGCCACTATAAATGTTCTTGATGCTAAGCTAAACCGAAAAGCAATTACCTTGGTAACTAGTGATTTAGTCGTACCAAACCAGAAACTGACATCATCCTCTGGACAAAAAATATATACTACACACCGAAGTGTGCGCCGCCAAAATTGAATCTAGCATCCAGTGCATCCTCTCATTTGTGACCAGTCACTTAGACCACTTGAATGTGGATGCTACGGTTGATTGTGGTCGGTATTCAGCGTAAAGTTATCGCCCTGATCACTTTGTTAATTTTATATTTACTACTATCCTTCTAGTTTAATTTGAGGATGATGTGGATTGTTACATTACGTTTGATGAGGTTGGAACAGGATTCTGAACAGATGCAGAGAAAGATTCATTCATCCGGAACGTTCCATTCTATCTTAATAGAAGTCTTAATGGAGTTGGTTTTTACGCACCACTATTGTTCTCAAGTTGTTTTTTCCTGCCTATTGCGTACCATATCGGATTCCCGGGGACTTTTGATTCGGTGGAAGCGCACTACTAAAATATAACATTAGAATTGACCGGATTTGTTGGAAATTGCTGAATGGTTAGTACATAACCCACTAGTCAGTTTTGCCTATTTTTGAGAGCAGAATACACAACTTTTTCAATGACAGAACAAGTGGTTGAAAAAAAGATTGGCAAGAAAAATAGAAGCAGGAAAATTATAAACGAGTTAGCAGTCGAATGCGTGACGTTGTATAGGATTCAGCACTAAACGACTGATGCATCCTTTCAGCCAGAGTGGAAGAGGCAAGAACATCGAGGACACCAAACGAATATGTATTTTTGGCTATATTGAAAAAATGTATCGTAAAATTGCCGGTTTTACAGGTTATGGAATGGTTATCACAGTTAAGGTTCAGTCATCGGGACAGTAAACATCGTTTCATTATAAAATATTTGTCGGAAAAAGCCAGTCGTATAAAGGTGTCATGAGTCTTCATGAACCCCGAATCGTCAATAGGCAGAAATCAGTGGCTGCATAAGTGGGTTGCCTCAATAGAATAATGACACTACATGAAGAAGAGTGCACGATTCTGAGGTAAATGTGGTAAATTGATGTACGAAGGACCTAGTCCATTCAACAGCCCATGGGAGGGGGGCAGTTCAATGACATCTTCAAGTCATAGCTCCTCGAAAACTGTGTAGCCAAACTTGCGTAATCTTTTCGCTAGGTCCTAGGCTACGTTGTTATACCGGGCACAGCTTACTTTGTGTAATCCAATACGATTGAAAGGCATCAGCTAGGCTTTCTGGCTGATCGCAGTTGCCATGACGGAGAACCGAATGGTCTCCTCAGCAACGTCGAGACCTCCGGACTCCGGTTCATAGAAAGTAGCCTCGATGCCGAATGACAAAAACGAATAGTCTTGGGAAGATGTGATCTGGATGGATCAACCAACAATTGAAGAATGAGGAACGAACCATTTGCTTAACACGACGATCATCCAGCGTATGGCAGATCATGTCCATCACTGTCACACGAGCTTCATTCTTGTTCGTCTTTATCACAGCCTGAACGCGTACCGAAACGCTGGTGTTCCTAGTGATAAAGCTAAACTAATCGGCCATAACCACTTTCCGTCGAATTGGACGGTGAGTGGAGAGCGATGCTTTCACTCGCAATTTGCATGAGACAAAGATAATGATAGGTGGCTTCGGAATCTCTAGTCCGCCGACAGGAATTTCGGCATGGATATAGCTGGTTTGTTTGTTTTTGGAAATCGGCAATGCTGTCAAACAAAGAGATGGGTTGTATCCTGCATATATATAGGTGCACTGCTGTGATCTAGGTTGAAAAATAATGGGTGATTCATGTATGGAATCAGAAGCTGTCTCAGTAGAAGCGATGAGACTGGGTACATTCACCCACTGTCGTCCAAGTTTGTAGTCAAGCGTTAGTGTAAGTGTTGCCCTTTCAGACGAACGACATTCCACGTAGACCACCATGTCCGAGGCCCTAGCGGAGTGGATGGTGCTCAAGGCGAATTGAACCAATTTTCCAGCGAGAACCGTCGTGACATGCCTGCGATCACCGGGAATAAACACAAGCTTCGTCCACCGAGTATTGATTTCCAGTACCTTGAATATGCCTGGTTTGGTCGTGAGAAGAAACGCGTTTTAAACAAGCCCGTTTTCGGTGATTGGTCGTCAGGCTAAGTGCAACCAGTTTATATGGGTCCAAGGGTAGTTGTGTGTATGTCACTGGAGCGAGAGATGTTACTGATTGGTCTGCTTGGTTTGATTTACGAGACCTAATTACATAACATCGGCTACGTGGGCTGTATTGCTTGTGAAAGAAACATACACCTATATAATCATCCTTTCCCGGGTTCAAGTGCGTATTCGTGGGAGCTTCAATATTTGATTGCCCATTTCTATACCCATAATAGTGGTGATTGTAGACGAATTTCAATAGTCGCCGTGATTGCCAGTATTCGACCTTTGACCCGTCTTGAATGTACTCCGTGAACTTAACAAATCGGCTTAAATGAATTGATCGGATTGATCAGGTGGTTTGACTCGACTCGATGCGCAATGACCGCAGACGAACAGGATTTTATCGATCCTTGCATTGGACACATTGGCTATTACCCTCGAATGCGTTCGGATAATCGCCGTGTTGTGCGTCCTATTTAGTTCATTTCACAAGAATAAATAAAACGGCAAACATAACAGGGGGCGGCATACGCGTGCTAACTTTAGGACCTTAAATGCGGTTGTAAGCTTCCTGAGGATAGCGTCGAATTCTTCGCCTGGAAGATGCGATCATCAGCATGGATGAAACGGCTGACAGCAGTGTCGTAGAATTGGTAGCTCGCACACCGATAAAGCTAATATTTTATCCATTTTCATAGTATGTAGTAGGGATGATAGTGAATCACTCTGGCAAACATCGTACTGAGACCGGAAGACAGGGTTTCTGAGTGAGACTGATGCGTTTTGGTAAGAATCACCACAATAGCGGTGAGTGATCGTCGAACTCCTGGACCGATCTGATGATCAATTCGTGTGAAATTGAATTTGTCACGTTGCACACGACACTGAAGGTCGCACGCACGCTGTAGGTTGTTGTACAGAAAATTCACAGCAGCGTGGGAAGCAGTAAGGTTGCTTCGAGACAACTATCACTGTAAAGATGAAAACTGGAGAGTGGACAATTTCTGGCAAGTGTTCCGAATGCCGGCCAGTGTTTTGTCGATAAAACCTACAGATTTTGAAGATACGGCAACAGGTCTAAGATCTCCGGGATTAGTTGAGCTGTTCATTTTACGGACTAACGTGATGCGTGATTAACGGTTGTGGATTGACAACCCATATCAACAGAAAGGACTTAAGCTCTGCTGTCAGAGTGACAACTTTAATGTGTTTCAAGTGTTTGAGCAGCAATTTGTCCAAATCTAGGGCAGGGTTATCCGTGCATTTCAGAGTGCACAATACTTCTCTAGTACTTCTCTAGTGCCTATGGACCGATCTGGTGGCAGAATACCAGGAGATAGTCACCCATCCATGTTTGCCTGAATAAGCAGTACTTCGGACCAGGATTTGTTAGAGTTATTCGGGAAAACATGGTACGTCCATGGTTCTGCTGTCTCCTAACAGCCTGCCAAGGCTACGTCTCTCTTTCGCTGGTGGTACAGTATTCGAACAACTATTTATCTGACCCTACGTTTTCACTTTATAGGAGTATAGGCTTTCGGTTTCACAAGAGCATGTTACAGACTGATAACTCGCCACTTGTATATATATCCATTTGTATATATCCATTTGCTGCTTTGTACCGTATGCAATTATCTGTCATGATCGCGCACATGCGAGCGTGTTTCTCACAAATGCGTTCAGAAATATATATTATTATTATTTGTACAAAAGCCACTAAGAAGTACGCATGTTCAATAATGAATTTACCTGTACCATTATAAACATGCCGGCATTGAATTAGCGGGAGACTGCCTATCGCTGTGTATGAATTTTGGATTGTTTAGGTCGAGCTGGGTCATCGTAGTTTGAACCAAACAGGTAAACCATTCGGAATTCTATATACAACACCGATTTCGGCTATGAGCTGAAGGTTCCGCTAGTCTGCTGATGAGGCTAGAGCAGCTGACCTGAGAGATGCACTTATGTCATCCTGGCTGAGGAACGGGCGGCGGAATCACGTGAAATGTACAGCTAGTATCAGTTAACATTTACTGTCAGACTTTCCATGGCCTACTCGTTAATAACACGGATTTCTGCCTTCAAAAGCGTCAAACAATCTCTGAAGATATGTGCGTACTGCAGTGCTAGAGTCTACTAATTTTGTTGTTCTGTTGGATGGGGTCATCCCTTTAGCCAATATGGGATATTGTTCTATAATTTCGAGTTCTGCTTTCATGCCTGTCACTAAATAAAAACTTTGTGAGTTGGGTAAAACGGATTTTCTACTCCGAAACTTAAGGCTGTATGAAAATGCCAGAAAAAATATACCAACTGCCTAATCGCGCCCCAGTAAAACAGTTTATGTAGTTGACAGAATACTAACTGTAACTTCTGAATCAGCACTACATTCCCTCTGTTATGCGAATAAAAGACACTCCTTCAATATAGAGAATCTTGAAGCGAATAGATGAACTCACCAGTAGCTGTTTCAGTCAGACTGGTGTCGTTGAAAGTTCCCATTAAGAATATGGTGTCATGAGCACTGAATACAAACTGGTTTCACCAAACGTCATTCATTTTATGTGCACTAGTCCCAGTAGCCAATGTGATACACGAATTAAAACGTACAGAAACATCAAAGCACTAAGTATAACTAGGATTTTGTTGAAAGAAATTGTTGATTGATTGGCTCTACCACGGGCGGACACCTTCGACGATCAGCTATCAGTAAACATGTCAGAAATAACCCTGCTTCGACAAGGAGCGTTATAATCCTGAGATACAGCAATGCACCAGTAGCCTGCATCAATGCTTAACTTATATCCCGATTGATTGGATGCACCTTGAATGTCGCCACAGTAATAGAAGACCATCTATTATCTCACTCTCAGACCATTGATCCCTTCCGGTTCGCTTGACAGACCTTCTGGTCGACAGTTGGTGCGCTTGTGCTTGTTGAGTTCATTGCTTCTCCTTAGTGCTGAGCAGACTGTACGGTTCTACTTTCATAAGAATGAAAATAACCTTGGGACGCTGAATTGTGGTGTTGTATTACAACTTCTGCATAAACGAAAGCTGGATCCACGATGTCTTCTCAAAGACCATACTTAATTTACCACAGTGAACGAATGCAACTAACTCAGTACACTAAAATAACTGTGAGTTTCGTTAGAGTACACTACATTCCCACTTTTTTACTCTATGTGTGAATGACCTTCCCGTTGGTCCTGATGTCTTGGAATGTGAATACACTGGTGACGATGTATTTTACGATTCCGGTAGTAGAACTCGAACGCCAATTCTACAAAGTGGATCAACTAGTATAATATAATGGCCTTAAAGTCATCAACATTGTTGAACTCTACTAAATGTTTGTATGTGTAAAGGCCATTCATGGGAGTGAAAGATTATGTTCATTCACCTCTCCTGTTCTTCACTACGCATCATCCTAACTCCTAAGTCTGTCAAATACTGATCTTTATCCTAGACTATTGTTAAAGCCTTGCCAAGAGTCTATCTATCTTCATGAGTTTATCTTCTTAAGTTCATTAGATTATTCGTTGCAGATTCCATGAAAAAATTGGTTTCCTTCATGCGTACTGTGTTGCCAAATTAGATTCTATGTTTATCGACCGTTTGATGAACTTTTAATAGATGATTCCATTATTTTGCGCCGCTCGTTCAAATATTTCCAAATTTCGAGTGGACTATCGTTTGAATTGCCCGCTTACAAGACTACCCTCAATCAGTTCACTGCCCACGATAAATTTGCTGACACTTTTCAGTTTCGGTCCAACCTATGAATTTCTCGAACTGTTCACCAATTGTGCATCCCGAAACAACATCAGACAATTCCATAAACCCTTTTTAGAACACACTCCTTATCACAGAGCCTCAGGTATTCCCTATCAAGCACTTCATTAATGTCACAAAAACAAACAATGAGATATCTAAAATTACGTTCAGTCAGCAACCAACCTAACATTGTAGTCACTGAGCAGTCCATTTGGCCACTATATTACCCGCTTAGGTTGCACGAAGCATTTCGTTGCTGATGAACAGACTGAGAGGGTTATCAGGTTGTCACATTAATCCTCATCGTGTAGTCTAGTCTCTGAAACGAAGTAGTCGCGGACTTTCAATTTCCTTGGCATCTGAGAGACAGTAACCTACTGGCCTGTGTGTTTAGAGTGTGAAAACTGAATGGGCTTACCTAAACGCACACTCTAGTTCTAAGAAACGGATAATGAGACTGAGATTTGACCGTGGTGAACTGAATTTACCGAATAAATGTTACTGATGAATAGTACGGGGTCTTGGTTTGCATACTGATTGAACATCACCCACAATTGATCACAGCTGTCGCATTCCCATAGGCTTTCCAGTCAACCCCTTTCGAAAAGAAGCACTATACTAGAGTTTCGCTCTGATTAGGGCTCGTCAGTAGTGCATATCTTTGCCAAGGCCGGGACTAGAACTTCGGCCACGCTTCCACGAGGCAACCGTGTTTACCACTGTGCCACTGATTTCACACTAGGCACGACCTGATCATTACTCACAAGCGAAAGTGGTTGAGCGTTCATATATGATAATTCGGTCGTGCCTAATGTGAGGTCAATGGCGCAGTGGTGAACACCGTTGCCTCATGGCCGGAGTTCTATTCCCGACAGTAGCGATGATATGCACTACTGACGAGCCCTAATCAGAGCGAAACTCTAGTATAGTGCTTCTTTTCGAAAGGGGTTAACTGGAAAGCCTATGGGAATGCGACAGCTGCAATCAATTGTGGGTGATGTTCAATCTATACAAATAAATGTTGTTAAACTCGGCCACGTTTATTGTGGAATTCTGTGAAGGAATACTGGAAATCAATTTGGGGAAGTCCAGAAAATGATGTACAAAAGGAAGTAATGAAGGACTATTAATAAAATATTTTCACCTACCCACCCTGTTCAGTGTAAAAAACGACTTGATACGGAATATACTGAGTGACGCCGATATATCGTGAAATTGGCCGTACTATAGAAAGCCAGAGCAATATGGATTTACAATGGTTCGAAAATGCCAAAGCTCAGATAAATAAACCAATAGGGTCCCCAGTCAAAATCTGTAGCTCAAAGTCTACAAATCACTCCATCAGGTAGGTGACTGTGAGTAGAACTAGGACTGTTCTTCTCGAAATATGAGGCTAATATTCTTCAACTGTCCGACCTGAGGGACTGTGAGACTGTAGTTCATCAGATCTCTATCTGGTCTGCTTAGCGTGAATGACTCTGTCGATGTAACAGTCGCATTAACGAGTTCAGTCAAGTGTAGCACTGAGATGCATAAGTCATCAAACTGATTTAAGGTATGATCAGCCAGACGCTGAAGTATTTTTGTAGGGATCATTATGAGCGACAACCATTGTTAGATGGCATAATTCAAAGTTCTTAGGGACCATACAATATCCATGATATACTAACCGCCACTGTAGCGTTTTCCATCGGGTTCGCCATTATACTGCACGAATGGTGATGTCTTTGTTATTTATGATTTTAGGTGTCACCGCTCCAATTCAGGTCATTTCACACAATTGTTGGACCAAGAATAGTGGTCATACCAAGGTAGCACGCATGCATAGACACTTCAGCTAATTCTGTCTAAACCATTGGTACTTCTTTATTGGTGCGACGTATCGCTAGACGGTAGTTAGAGTGTTAGGGCTGTGGCAAAAGACCACCCACCTTCAAATTAGTCTCACCTAAATCTTGAGGATCTTGAAACCCTGATGTTCACCCACTCAACCGTGATTACGACTAGGCAGTTCCACTACTGAAGCATTGCATGCCTACTATAGCCTTAGCCTGAGCTAATCAAACTTGCTACGACGGAACACTGTGTTTCAGCTTCGTTTCCAATAACTTCATAATGAATTGTAATAGTCGACATTATTTAGGCTTAAAAGACAAAAGCAAAGATGTTTGTATGAGTAGAAGTGGGAGGTAGGCAAGATATGTAGCTGGCTAGATTACAGCCCACTAAACGCGCGTATTGATTGCTTTATTGTGTAAAGAAGAAATACACAAGCCTGAAGCGAAATGAAGACTCTACATTCACATTGATGTGTGTAATGTAAGTTGAACCACTATACCTATCAGTGACTTTCGAATATTAGTATCCTACTCAACTGTACAGAAAGGATCCGAAGAGATTATTCACCAGCTTGTAAATTGCATTCTGATAACACGACCAATTTTCTTGTCGCCAATGAATGATCGTTTTGGGGAGACCAATCGACCTATTAAAGACAATGTACACCCTAAGGGTAAATACTCAGCATGTATATGGTGTTGTGCACGCGCTTATATAAGTGGCACTTGTTGAAAGCTTGCTATTATGCTAAGAAACGCATTTTTCTTTCCAGAAACGATCAAATCTTGGTCAATTTCTTGAGTGTAAATCAGGAAATTAATTACAGCATTTCGTTGCAAATAATACAGTGCAATTGCGCTTAGAATAAGAACGGTTAACTGCAAAACTTCTCAGGGATTTTTAGAAAGCATTGACTGATTTGATTCTTTAAAAATAGGTTATTTACTTCCGGTAGGTTTCCAGTTGTGGCTTCAAGTTGAGGTGAGTCCTGCCGAAAGCTGAGCAATCGACTGTCGACCTATGTTTCTAATCTTCCTGGTGCTGAGGACTGTCATCACAAATACCATCACAAATACCGTTATACCCGGTTCATACAATACACTTCGATATGACCGTTGAGTTGTATATAACAGTACTGCACGGATGTATACGTTGATTGGGAAGATGTTCTAGCTGGCCTGAGCTCTATACGAAAACTAGAGTTCTCTCGTTTACAGATGGCCTCACTTCTACTTGTGTGTTCCCTGAATATCCACTTGCCTAGTAAGGTTGAGGCAGTTTGATGTTGTTTTGGTGATAGTTGTTCCATTGTGTCATTTGCTTTAACAAGTGTGGCATGTTCCGTTTTTAAATGCAACTGTTTTTGTGTTTATCTCATGAGTGATTAAACAACAGACAATCATATGAAACACAGTGCATATTCCCATGAGTGCATAGGTTGGATGATACATAATGATACGAAACGGTAGAGAAGTATTCGGGAAGATCGACAGTGCATTATAAAGAGGTGTTAAAGTTCAGGAAAATACGTTTACCTGGTTTGAAATAGTAAACCAATTGCCCGTTGATTATTGTAGATTTCAGAACTTTTTGTCACCTATTTCATGCCTTTCTGTGTACTCGTGTACAGTTGTCTGTTTTGTTCACTATCTTTCGATGTTGATCAATTTTTACTGAATTCGTGTTAACAGGTGGACTTTCCATATGAACACTTGAACCCGACTGTCGTTTCGATTTCAAGTGGTGTCCTCATTTAAGACGGTGATCAATTATAGTTGGCAAACGAATCAATGCTGTTCGACCACTTACTGAGAATCTTCAGAGTCAGAATATCAGCATTGCAAACATCATCGCAGGCTGATCGAATGGCTAAATTCAGACAGAGCCTGCCTAACGAAATGCGATATAATCCTCATAGATGGCATGTAATCAAGTAGATCTTCCGCAAAACAGTAGCAGCATTTTTTGTATGTACATCCTTCGTCATATGTAGTGTGCATTTCTTACACGTTGTTTCATCGTTTTCCTCTTTCAAAGCTCTAGGCTGTTTGCAGGCGCTTTCTGATAGTTTCCCCTCAGTTACATCGTCAAAGCAATCACAGTTCAGCACACACGTCAACACGATTAAGAGAAAACGCCGTTTTTATGTTGATTTTAAATAGCCAAAGAAGACGTCGGTGAACAGTCATATTGTCTGGCACACTTCCGACAGTTTGTCTGATGAAGATGTCTGTTACCGGGGCTCACTGATAGGCCAGATTACTGGGTTAACAAATGGCATCATTCTGAAGCGAAACATGTAATCAACTTTAAATCAAATACCACTCACGTTTGACCGCAGCTTCGACTTTTATACAGACTTTTCAGTTTGGTTCTTTCAAAAAGAAACCCTAGGGTTTTGCTGTTTTCGGGGCTTGGCAGGATTGTATACCATTGCGACGACCGAAATGTGACATTCGGCCAGGCTTTCTTGAGGCAGCCGTTTTTACCGCTCACATTAGGCACGATCGAATTATCACATCTGAATGTTTAATCGCTTTCGCTTGTGAGTAATGATCAAGTTGCTTGATCGTCTCGAGAGGAAACACAGTTACTGCCTGTTAACTCCAATCGATAGCCCCGCGATTGAGACTTCCGAGACAGGTCAAATCTCCGATCTCATTAAACCTGGTATGCGATATTTTAGATTGAAGATAACAGGACAATTACTGTGTCTTCTATCGAAGCGATCGAGCAACCTAATCATTACTCACAAGCGAAAGCGGTTGAACGTTCACATGTGATAATTCGGTCGTGCCTAGTGTGAGGTCAGTGGCGCTATGGTCAAAATGGTTGCCTCATGAAAGTGTTGCTGGAGTTCTAGTCCCGGCCCCGGCAAGGATATGCACTACCGACGAGGTCTAACAAGAGCAAAACTCAAGTCCAATGCTTCTTTTCACAAAAAGGCTGGCTGGAAAGTCTATCTGAATACAATTGTTGCGATGAAGCGTCACTGATGTTCAATTTGAAACAACCACTTTTACTGGTGGGCAGTGAACAGGTTCCCTGATCGCCTCAACTGGAGAGGCAACTACTTTCGGTTATTTGAAACTGTTGACTCACCAGTGATATAATCAGTTATTTGGGATATCGCAACATCAGTTTAATCAAGGAAGTCAACTGTTACAAAGTAGTTCTAAATTTTCCGCTCTACGGATTAGTTCTCCCTATGTATAGTTGTGGATAGTTGCAGGTGGCTCACATTAACACTCGTTATATCACAATTTTTTCTGCTTGTTTTTCGACTGTGAACACAAGCACAGCTTCAACTCTATGAAACTACGCCCGAAAGTGGAAAATAACTACCCCGTTTGTATCTTAGTCGTTGTCATGAACTCTTCAAATATTAATCTCTTTGATCTCTTGCCACGCAAATTCCGTGTACTCGCCTCAAGATGTTCAGTCACCTTTTGTCTGACAGCCTCAGCATAGTTCTAGCAATTGTTCGCTAGTACCGACCTACCTCGCCTGATCTGAATGCGGCGACCCCAGCTGGACTACTTGGTTATTATTTCTACCAAAAATGATGTGGGTATGCACTTAACCTTGATCGATCTTTCGGTATTGATCAGCTGTTTTTGTCTGATAGCTTGGTATGTTTTCGTGACCCGCTCCGGTAATCCGTTAGATGAAACGTCTGTTGTACCTGCACCTATGGTTGAGACTATCTGGCAAATCTGTTATCCACAGATGCAGCAAACTATCGTGTTGGTTGCTCAGAATGGTGTGTACCTGTGTGTGTGTGGAATAACTATTCTAGTGGACGACTCGGTAAGCTCTTTCAAGAATGATGTCCAAACACTTCGAGACGTTTTTCAGCCCTTCCCTCTGTTGTATGGAAATCACGTATGGTTTTTATTGACAGAATGATGTTGCAGCAGAAATTAATGTTCGTGTGATTAAAAGCTCTCATTACTAATCCGTAATCGAAACAAGATGTAATCATACTGCTTATCCGTAAACCCACACGAATATTTAATGTGGAACGCTAGGCAGTTGTTTTAAGGCCAGAAGACGGCATCTAGCATCACCAATAGCAAAGCACATAATCCAAAGAAGACGGATAATCAAAGCTTGTGACACATTCTCTGCGATTCTGCAGAGTAACTGGAAAAGCGTCTTCAATCCGCTGATATGTTGGCCATCAGGCATCACGATCCCCGTAATGTATGCTAAAAACAACTTGCGTTAATGTTACGGCTATCTGGTAGTCGTCATTCCCGTATTTATCATTTTCGTGTTTATTTAATCCCTCAACTCGTGAGTTCCGCCCTGTAGAAGCTTACCTCGATGTACAAAAATAGTAACATATCCATATGTGATCAGAATATATCAAATGTTATTTCGGAGAATAATGCATGAATCGCGTCTTCTCGTTGTCTTATACACGAATAGTAAATGTATTAGAAAAAGTGGAAAATCGGTAGATTCTTGGGTCAAAGGTCGTTTAATCAGAGGATAGTAAGTATGCACCTGTGTATGCATGCTGATACAAAGGTCACCGTTCTCTTTTTCTCTGCCTTGTCACTTTGAAGTACACCGGAACTGGGGCCAGCGATTGGAAACATAAGTGTTCCAATTCAAGTCAACTGTAGTAACATATGAGGGTATGCATCCTTTTTTGATCACTGTAATAGACCAATTCGAATACAAACGTCATCAACTGCACATATTGATGACAGTTTGTTAGATTATTCGTTACTTGTTAAATGCTTCTCTCAAAATTTTTTGCATAAGATACTTTGCCCATTTTCTTACTGGTTTAGTTAAGTATTACCGACGGTAAAACATTGCAGTGTTACTTCGGAATTACTATCAGTCTAAGCTTAGAAACGCGCTTTTTAAAGTCGACTAGCCTACCTCAGGTTTAGCATGGATTATATCAGTCCTTAAAAGGTGACTAGCCAAGTGAGATAACATTTCAGACCGACATTCAACAGTTCGCATTAACTGGTTACCCATCTGAATTTGTCTGGACATG
The DNA here is from genome assembly GCA_014338405.1 of Paragonimus skrjabini miyazakii. NCBI lineage: Eukaryota > Metazoa > Platyhelminthes > Trematoda > Plagiorchiida > Troglotrematidae > Paragonimus > Paragonimus skrjabini miyazakii. Next base: position 75,163 of record JTDE01021958.1, on the reverse strand, counting down.
CACCACTATGAAAGCTGACCTAGTTATTTCAACATTTCGTCTGATTAAACCGATTGGGGGTATTGTTCAATGCAAATTTTCAGAAAACAATTATCTACTATTTAGCAACGCAGAAAAAACCACTCAGAAGGATTTCGGCAATTTCAATTTGTGACACAAGTCCTAGTTTTGGTAGAACTGTGACCAATAGGAATAGCTTTAGCCATTTCATCATTTGTTTCAGTATGTCTTATCGCCGCCACGCTCTTTCGTTCCAGTACACTTGTTGCCAACAAGGAAGATTGTTCGCCATAATGGTTATGTATTAGTAGGTGTTTTGTGATCAACACAAGAACCAATAACACTCACTGACTGCAGTTTTTCAATTTCTGACATTGGAACCGGTGTATGCACGTACCATCCCCTTTCATCAACTAGCGTTTTCGATACACCGATAAGTGAGATGGTACATTTCTTGTCATTCCTGAAGATTTTATGTTTGGGATTAGCCAATATATTTCATGCTGTGACAAGTTGATGCCAATATAATCTTTTCTTTTCAGAGTAACAGAAACCCTCGTAGCTCTAGCATTAGCTTTCTGTGTTAGAATCCCAGGGTGATTTATTTGAACCTGCTTCCACTGTTGACACAGTATTCTCATTTCCTTGTTGTGTTCGTTAGTTTAGTTTGTTGTCTCACTGTTATAGACGAGATGACCAGTATACCAACATCTCTTTCATTTCCCGTATCATCTTAATCCGTTTCAGTGATTTGTAGTCACACTCTATAGGAAAACGTTTATTTACCAAATATGGCTCCTATTCTCCCAGCATCCAAACTACCTCTAAACAATCCTTCTCAATCGCTGAATATATCCGCTCTACTAGAGTCATATCTCTGTTGTACATTCGATGACCTTATCCTAGTGGTTGAAAGTCGTCTTCAATGCTTTGGTCGCTGTACTTGTGTATACCATGGATATTTTGCCGGCCATTAGCAATTTCATCATCAATTGTTGTTTGTCCCTCCCCTCTTTAATCAAGTTAAGAATATTTTATGCTCCAACCACTCCTCTGAGGTCCCTGTTCTGACATATATAATGATAAAGGACGTTTGTGCCGGAGTCCAGAACGAGTCGATCGCATTGCCCTTGACGAAATAGGAATCATCTGAGCATTCGTTTGAATTTTGGCACTGAGTTATTCTTGCTGCTTATATTTTCCACTGGTGATGACCTTATTTTCTCCTGTGCCTCTTGCAGACCAGTGAGCTCCGCTAATATTTGTCAGTCACAATTTAGATGCATGTAGACGCAACCCTGTCTCACGAAGCCTCACCTGCTGCACTGCATGCTACGGTTTCGACTGGCTGCAAATTATTATATCGTCCCCCTACGCAGCTAAGTTGAGCAATCCTGTCAGTACTTTATCAGGAGCTGGAATGTACAGGGTGCTTCCGATAGACTAAACGACATACAGTTGAGTTTGTATTGTTCTGCTCCCAATACACATGTTGGTGCTGTTGATCTACTGGTTTGATTAGACCCTGCCAGTAACGCAAGTCAGTCACCGTGGTAAGCTTTGACTGCTATAACTTGTAAATTTGTCTGACGTCGAGGACAAATCCATTCTGCCTCACTTCTTTCAAACTTCGAAAACCACCTTCACCAACGGAACAAGCCATTCGTCTCTTCAATCCCGTCTTTCCTCAACGTATCATAGACTTTTCCCTCCTCCATTTCTTCCTGTAAGTGGACTGGTACCTCATGGGGTACAGGCAGCCTGAGCTAATCCATTGTTAATGAAATTTCATGTTCGAGCCAGTTACAAAGCCCACAGTGATAATCGTTAGTTGATAATGGTTCTGTAAATTTACTCACCTTTGACCACGTCACGTGACATCCGCATCATGGTATACTTCAATTTTATACCTGTGTGACTCGGGTTCTTTCTTGATTTGCTGGGTGTAAAGGTGTGCATTTAGTGTCCAACATTCCCCGGTCCAAGTCAATCACAGTCTGAACACAATAAACCTGTTACTATTAAGTTGTTCTACAGACGATACAAGACAGATTGTCTTAATACAATCTCCACCAAAATTTGACATCTCATTCGAACATGACCCATAGTTCTTGTTAACGTTGGTTACTTTGTCCGTACAGGCATCCAGTTTGCCGACTACGTTATGCCCGCAGAGATATACTTTTTAATATGTCTTGTGCAACGTTGTAACATACAACTGTGAACCCTAACGCGACAATTTGGCATGGAAATGACTGCAAGCTAGCAAAATTAAACATAGGAAGTGAACAGCTCAATCAAGGACTTGCCCAAAATTTTAAAAGTCTCATACACATTACGCAAGTGAGTTGGCGGATGGCCTAGTGAGCTGATGCAGACGTGAAGACACTTTAATCACAGTTTATTTTCAGACCTGGATAGAATACTTCTTGCGTTATCAGAGATTGTCCAAATGAAACCTAATGGATGTGAAATGGTGGGTGGATCTGTTTCTCAATAAATTAGTAGCCATCGTTTCACATGTTTGTTGTAGGTCCACGTGAGACTGATTAAAAAATTCCCGTGTCAATATCTCTGGACATTTCGAGATGACCAACGAAGTTAAGGAATCGCTGAAGTTTTGCTACTTACAGTACTCGTAGAAGATGAATAGCACTGCGTGTATTATGACACTGTAGAGGCTGAGAGTTACGGAGGAGTTGAGGGCTGAACATTTACTGTTGAATCAGACGGCCGTCACGGCAGTTAACTAAAGCAAACCACAATATCAACACATGCCGGTATAGGCCAATGTTTCCGAAGACTTTGACGAATTATCTTATGCCACGGATGATGTAAGCCACTTAATCAGTTCGACAATGGTTTGGTTTGATTTATCAAGTCAGAATATTCATAGTAACATTCAGATGTACTGCCACTCCATTTTTCCAATCTATATCATATGAACTCACATCTGGCTTCCAAAAATAGTTCCATTCTGCAAATGTTCCACGTGGCGGACTTTGGGGCACTGCGGGCATCTCATTTCGTATTGTTCGGTCCCATGCCTAATTCTCAAACAAAATGATAAGGAAGCGTGACGCAAAAATTTCGGCGAGAAGGTGGAGCTGTTTTCTCCTTTAAACTTCACATTTGGAGACTTAGTATAGTGGAGAGTGGACTTAACTGCGATGAATTTTTCGCGCATCAACAGTTCTATTATGTCGTTTTGTCTGTTCAATTCATAACACTGATCGTATTGATCAAGTCTTCGTCATACACTAACTGTATGAACACCACCATGTCTACCAACGGATAGCAGTTACAATATTCCTGAATGTTAGGGCAACTTTCGATTCGGTCACCTGTGCTGTTTCCAGATCGTTTGTTAAGGAACTGACTCCTTGTTCAGTATGAGTTTATCGTAAGGACGTCATAAAAGTAAACTGCAGGTAGAGTTAGTTAGAGTTATGGCCATTTTTTGCGGTCCGTATTTGGATGCAAAAGGACTGTCTTGTCTGTTCTTTTCTCTTTAACTTTGATTTTAAACGACCCTGATTAGTGTCTGCCATGACATTGTGGGAATCCTCCCTGGAAAAATAGTCGTCGACTGTCAGTACTCCTTACTTGGTGAAGATGCACAAGTAGTCCAAGACGCTCTAGACTGCTTTGAGACGAAAGCATCGCAATATGATACGCACTTTGCGTCCTATATTTGCTACTTACTTCAAGACTAGTAAACGTATGTGCGTGAGCTCACCCTATTCGACGACATTCTGAAGTGAAAAAGTATTGTTTACGGTGGCTGAACGTGATGTTAGAAAAGTGGTCACTAAGACAGGACTATCCTTTTCCAAACTGAGAACGTTTTGGCACCTGTGTAACATTCGCACCTGCTCGTACAGCGCTACTCTGTGATTGCCAAACTTGACTGTTTAGCGTAAATGATATTTGTTGGGTATCTGTTTCTGTCTATCGTTGTACGCATAGCAGTCCATCGGTGGTGGCAGCACCGTATGGGCAGTGTGCAAGTTTGTCGTTGTTTATTGGGAGTAAACGGTCTCCTATGCGCTAATTAATTTCACTTCCTTGGTTAAGATATCTCGAACAGATCGCACGTACACTTGCCTAACGCTTGTCATCTCGAAGAATTGTTTATGCACTCCGAATATGGCTGGGTAAACGGCACGACGTACAGTCTCTGACATGACCTAGAGGTATAAAGAAACTGACATGGGGCTTGACTTCTGTTGACTCTACTTGACGTTTCAGCGGCGATCTGGCTGGAGATGACGAAGGACGTGACCGTAATTAGTTGCTACAGTGCTGTTATGTTTACCGTTGTGAGTGGCTTCCTCCGTAATGTTTCAGACTTAAAAAATAATTCAAAAAACCAAAAATATTACGACCGAAGTGTTAAAATCACCTGCGGTGTAAAACTGACAAACATTTCCCCTTCACGTCCGTATGCTTTTGTTTCACACTCAATCTTCCCGTCAAATTTATCCGCCTAGCTTTTTTCCGGTCTCTACATTAACACTTAGTGTGTATATGCATCTGTAAAGTGATGATAATAAGAATAATAGACATAACCTTAGTTTGTCACTTCAGCTTTCTCCTCAACGGACCATAGAATCGAACCTTCAGTTTACTGGTAGTAACCATGACACTGCGTGGTTAACCTTGGGCACCAGACTTGTACCTCTACGTTAAACAATGCAAATGAAATGCTGTCACTGGAATAGCTGCCTGAGCGGAAAGTGAGTAAGGATGCTATTTCTAATTACTGGTCGTTTCGATAAAAGTGCACGTTGTTGGCAAATGGTATGGCTTACAATGTTTTAACTCGCATGGATCAATCGATTAGGTTGATCTTTCATTGGGATCTACATGTCTGAACACCTAAACATCCATGTCATGATCTGGATGACATTCGTTCCTCAATGCCCAGTAATTTTTGGGTTGGTCCCATTGTCTTCGTTTTTCCCATTGTACTGTCAGTATGATTCCTTTGAACCTGGCAAAAGCAACAATTTCCTGACGGTTGTCGTTTTCCACTGTGGAAGAATTTCGTTCACCCAGTCAGAAGTTCACTCACAAATAACGTCATTCAAGGTCTAATCTGCGCAAAAGTCTAGCGAGTCCGGAACCGAGCCATCCGGCTGATACCACATTGTCAACTAGTGTATTCGAGACGTCAGGGTTTACGTGGCTTGTGACTGCGTTTCAGCCGCGCCGACTGTCACCATTAAGAACAACGGAGCAGCAGTTGGAAACAAATTCACACCCCTCTGAAGGCACCTGTGGTTTGCATGTGGAGGTTGATCGAATTACAAGCGACGAACTGGACTAGTTTGCCAGTTAATTAAGCGTGAATGTAATTGTACTTATAGACTCCAGTCGCGTTTGACAATAGTTGAACAGCTGAGGCCAGCCAAATACTAGTGCAAGCTTACTGCTTGTATGTCACATGCTACCTCAAGAAGATAACATTACCACAAACAACTTTTTCAGCGGTTTAGTATTGACGCCATCCCTGATCTTGTCGTGGTACGACGGCTCAGGTACTATTAATTTGTGTCGCCGTATACTTGTAAATAAACTCAACTAGGTGCCTCTCGATTTGTACAATAACCTGTTTTCCGAACGAGAACGGATAACGACCAACAGTGATCTGTCCGGCGAAGAAGGAGGTCACAGTGTCTGATTGTTGGAGTTTACTATAAATGGAGATGGACTCAGGCCCTACGGAACCACCAACAAGGCAAATTGTTTAACCGTATATCAAAACTGCGTCAAAAATCACCAAAAGACTTGCTACCACACGACATCACGGTTGCACACAAAACAACAACAAACTCACGAAGAATATTACTAAAACCAAGGGAACGAGGCAAATTTGCCGTTAGTAGAAATTTATACAACATACACTGAAGTGACTACGGACAACATCGCTTTGGTCAAACCGAAAGAAAATGATCAGCATGAATACGTGAACACGAATTAGTCATCACGAGACAATATCAATTTTCGTTTTTGTCTGTCCACGAGGACCAAACTACACCCACACTCATCCTGATCATTGCAGTATTCCCTATTTAGACAAACACCAGACACGTGGGAGAATTTCTTGAAGCCTGGCACTCATCACCCGGTTCAGTAAACAAACACATTGATTTAAGTAAAATCTATGGACCAATACGAGTTAAAGACCTGAGATGTAAACGCCGTCACATCCTAATGCCGTCTCACCCTAACGGAGCAACTTAAACGGATCGGACCGGTGATCAAAACTGGACAATAAATAATCAATCAGATCGAAGTCCAAAACGGAGGTACTAACCTATCCGGTCAAAAGACAAGGTTCATATGGTCAGACTCCATGTCAAAGGCTCAGAAGGAGTAGAGGTGACCAAACCGGCACTACGTCAAAATTCAAAAGCAACATGACGTAGCCAGTGATAACTGATGTAAAGGTTCCAGAGCAGCAGGAATTAACCAAATAGGATTCAGGTCAAAAGGTCAACTCATTCTGGTATACAAGAGCAGACATCCATCACACTTCACTAACCGCCACGCTCAAACGTCTACGCAATGATGAAGTCACATCATTTGGTGAACTAACTTATGCAACCCAAATACGAAGTGGACAACCGAATACCTACAGGCGGAAATATCCATACGATGGACATTGGCCCATACACGTAAAAGTACAAACTAGGGGTTATACTAAATAATGGTGAGTATTGGACTTTACGTGAAAAGTAGTTGTGATGTGCACATTCTTGATAGCATGCTACAAATATACATGTGATAATCCTGGACAATTATATTATCGGAAACCAGGCGCGTTATCCTAGTTTGAGCTCCCCGCTGAGTTGTAAACTGTTCCAAATGTACGCATTTCGGTTAACCAAATCTGTTAAATTCACTCGATACTGGTTTCTATTTACTTTCCTTAGTTTTGCCCCTGTTAAAGCCCGTCAGTAATGCTCATGTATGCCATAGCCGAGAACATAACTCCTACCACGCTGTCACGGGGTAATCGCGTTAATGACTACACCGCTGACTTTACACTAGGCATGACTGGATTTACATAAACCGAAACTTCACTATTAGCCATCGGTTGTCAAAATATCGCTGAACAAGTTGGATTTTTATTTAGGAAGAAGTTCCAGTTGTGAGGTCATCGATTGGAGCTGACAAGACAATTAGTGAGTTTCCTTTAAAAATGGTCAGACATTCCGAGTGTTACTTAGATTATCAACAATCGCTACTAACCTATAGCAGTCTTCTGTTATAGTTGTTTGGATAATTTAGACCGTTAAGTAAATTATTCATCTACATGCATGCTCTCCTTTACAAGCAGCTGAACATTGAATCATAGTTTTTCGGATGGAGAATAAACTAAGCTTTGACAACCATGGGTCTTCAAGCGGAGTGCTGTTGAATAATATTGTAGCAGAAATCGTTCAACAAAGCAGGATATTTGTTGTCCGAATTGTACATTCTCACACCATGTTCGCGCTCATGTTTATAAATCAAAATTTCAGTTCACAACGCAGTGGCAGTTTCCACTCACACGCCATGTGCATTTCTGTCAGGTTTTGTACGTGTGGCTGACGCTTCTTGTCGTGGGTATTTTGTCTGTCATTTCTCGTCTGTTGGTCCGATTTCGCTGAGTAATGGCTCATCCGGTCGCCTGTGTTGTTCGCAATCCAGTCGCTTTGAGCTTCGGCCAGACCTTACCACCTTGTTGAGATATTCCATCGATTGCTTGAATAATGGCGCCTCTGATTTGTTCACCCATCACAATATGTATGGATGAAAAAGTTATCAAAATGATGACTTTGTGATTATGTGAGTACTTGTCTACTAGTTACTGTGGCATTAAACTTGCTTCTCTTAACAAGGTGTTAGAGTTCAATCAGTGATATCCGATTTGAGATGTTTCACTGTCATTTATTTGTCTTAGCCTAGCTAGTGATATTTCCTACCTGGTCTTATGTAACAGATCGCATATCCTTCTTTTCCGACCTTAACTGATTTTCAATGTGGTAATCTCCCGTATCATATAAGGTGCCCTGTTTGGATTTGGAAAATATCTGTAGTTGAAAATGATTTCACGCCTATCTCACAGTTCCTCAACTGTTCAACTCATATGTAATACGTGTTTAAAAACCATATAACTTTTCGAGTGACATTTTGGTCTCACCATTTCTCCCATTTGTTAGACTTTTGCTAGCTCTCGTCACAAACTAATCCCTCAAATTTCTGTAGATTGCGGTCTGATTTCTCCACATTGGTTGTAAAGCATGCTTGATTTTGTACGCTCGACAGCGGTCAGTTGTAAACAAGCCAAAGAGGCGGTCAGTTCGGTTAAATCCCGCCAAATTACCAACTTCAGTGAATAATTTCGAGGCACGTAAAGATCGTCTTCAATCATTTTAACGCTTATTCAAAAGTGACTTCTTCCGTATGATCGACATGTAACGTATTACATCCTAATCTAGAACAAATCCATTTCAACCCTAGGCACGCAAAGTTTTATTGACCCTATTGACCAACAGATACATATCATATGACACCAGGTCAAATGTTTCAATCACCGCTTCGTACAGGACGGAAAAATGGTTTGTCCAATAATCGAACTCATGGTAAAACTGGTTTTTGCAGTTGTATGCCACGGGTTTGAACTTGCCCTCATTTTGACCCCATGAAATTGATCTGACTGTTCAGTGGTTTACACGATCGATATACGAAGTATTTCACCCTCTGTCTCAGTGCTGAGATTTGTCGGTCCTATAACGACCACTCGCGAGTAGCACGAACTTTGGCTGTCCTGGGTAGACTGGTGTAGGTAGAAGGATTATATTCTTTCTGTATGCGTTTGCCCATGATGGGGTTTATCAAGCAGATATTATCACACACACCCCAAAGTGATTTACTACCACTTTTCTTTATTTATATCACACTATCGTCCGTCGTTTTTTATTTAAATGCATCCCTTACTGAGGATTCTATCAACCTACATTGAGCTTGAAGTGTACCAGAAGCGTTTCCACATTCATTTCTAGTATAAATAGTTTCAGTCTAGATTTTTGTCGAAATGTCGTTGCAACTGAGATATTCTGGTGCATTGAATCTTCTCTTCTTGATTCACAGTTATTCGTTCCTTTTCGTCACTGTCTTCCATCCTGGTGTTATTGATACTTAGATAATATGGTCTAGCTTGCCACAGTTCACGTTCTGCTTGACTGTACGGCCTATTGGGAATAATACTCAGAAGTACTCTCAGTCAATCAGTATTTAATCAGAGATCGCTTTCAATTACGATGTATGAATCATGTTAACTACAGTACGACCGAAATACTGAAATATGAGGACGAAAATGCTCAACCGGTAACATTAAATAACTAAAACCAGCAACGGAAGATGAACACCTTCTTGGATAGCTCAATTGCTGTATCCATCAATTGCGGGTTGCTCTCGAGATGGCAGTTCCCAACCTTAGTTTTTTTGGTTGTAACATATATTTCGGATTTGATGGTTAAAACCTCAAGCTTATGTTGCTAAATAACTTTAGCTGAGCAGTACTACTGCTTTACAACGGTACATTTTGTCTTTTACACTTCACCCAAATAATAAACATTTTTTTACTGATGAGTGGTAGGGAATTTTGATTTTCATACAGACTGAATATCACCCACAATTGATCGCGACTGTCGCATTCCCATCGACTTTCCAGTTGGCCCCTTTCGAAAAGAAACACTAGAGTCGAGTTTCGCTCTGATTAGACCTCGTCAGTAGTGTATATCGTCGCCACTGCCGGGACTAGAACCAGGGCCACGCTGTTCATGAGGCAACCGTGTTTACCACTGCGCCACTGATCTCACATCAGGCACGATCGAATTAACATATGTGAACGTTCAACCACTTTTGCAAGTAAGTAATGATCAGGTTGCCCGATCGCCTCGAGGGGAGAAGAAGTAACTGTTCTGTTAACTCTGCTCAACAAGCGGCTGAGCGTTCACATATGATAATTTGGTCGTGCCTAATGTGATCTTACTGGCGCAATGGTTAACACGGTTGCTTAAGGAAGGCGTGGCCGGAGTTTTAGTGTCGGTTGTGGCAAGGATATGCTTTACTGTCGAGCTTTAATAACAAGGAAACATTTCTTTGTCCATCCAAACATTCTGAGTGAGTGTGCACTGAACTTTATGACATTTTGAGAGCAATCGGCAACTACAAATTACCGATTGCCAACCAGTTGTTCTGAAATTGTGGTTTTCTCAATCGGTCTCTAGTGCATTCCAACATTGGGTTTGTCTATTTTCTGGTTATTTATGGGGTCATCTACTCTTCCGTCGTATTACGGACAAACACAATCGTCAACCTATAGATCGAATGCTTAAGATCTTTACACTGGGGACTTTATTTCGGACAGACTAGAAAAGATGTCTATTTTTTCAGTCGGTTTTATTATGTCTTTTAACGTAAGTCAGTGTTTTTCGTCTTGTTGTTTCAATGGCCTCTTCAGTCGAACAACTAGCTGTTGGTTGCTGCGGAGCTGTTTGATTCAAGTTATTGAGTATTATTTTTGGTTTTCTGGTTGAATAGACAGGCCAACAAGTTGTTTCTGAATTGCATACTGAGAAACTAGGGATATAACTGAGTATTCAAATCAGTGCACATAAATCCGCAAGGATGTAGTATCTTTCTTTCGTACTGTATTCAAAGCTCCAAAGCGTTCTATACATGCCTTTTATTGGACTTGAGGCGACCGGTTTTGTAGCTGGCTGACCCTCTGCTTCTACCAAGTCGAACATCAGTCATCCTCTTCGTCACGTATATATTTCTTCCGGTACTTCATCTCCAGATGAATCTACTCTAACAGAATCCGAAACTCTATAATCCACCCGCAGCAGATCTCGTTATCAGTTTTGAACCTTATAGTGCGCAGAGACGACGTAACCGAAATTCAAGGTAACTGGGTCGATGAACAAACGGTAAGGTCACCAGTTATCCCGCGTAGAAGTTAGGTGAGACAGATTGAAAACGGCTGTGTTCGTGCCATCCCGCTCCCTGAGTTTAAACCAAAACCTATACAGAGAGCGACCTTAGCCAGTTCGATAGTTTGATACGAGTTGACAACTGGCGTTCTGTTGAAATGTCGTCAACACGTACACTGTCAGTATCTACTCACCTATGGTGTGCATACCATTCACTTCGTCTGTACAGGGTTTAAAATGATCTAAATTTTGAATGCAAAGTTCTGGTTTCGTTAAACTTGACAACAGCTTAGCTATACGTGTGGCACTGTAGCCAAGCTGAGGAAAAATAACACAAGAGTGGTCTCTGTTTGTAAGCTACCCAGTAAATTGACAGTCAGTGTGGAGGTTGAGGAATGGCTATTTGGTATCATATAGTTTCCAAGTGAACTTGACTGACTTCTTCCAAAAGACAGTTGATGTTGGATAAATGTATCTAGTTTCCAGATGATTAAGTTAAACTAACTCAACTCGTGGGGAAAACATTTTTTCTAGGATTAGAATTTAAAACTTAACCTGACCATTCATTCCGTTTGTTCCTGTGTGTTTATTTAATTCGCTGTTGATAGCCAGAAACAACGTTGATGTTATTCATAGGTCGGGTTGAGAATTTAGGTATTGGGATAGTCGCCAAGCTAGACATTTAGGTTTGAACGTGGTTTGATGACTAAACCCCAAGCTGAAATACTGACGCCCTGATGATGTCACCTTGTTTGGTAATGAAACGTTTCCAGCCTAAATTTTAAGTTAAGCAAACAACCAAATACCTTAAGTCTCTATTGTATTAATATTGTATTGTATATTTATGTATGTGCAACCGCTATGAACAGTAACCGGCTTCTCACCCCATTAAGAGAATTACTCAGCGAAGGCTGGTAGCTCAATACAAACAGTCGTTTGGTGCACACTTGTGTACAGTTTTTAATTTCTTTTTAATTCAAAACTTTTGAAACTCTCGATTTTACACTAGTCTTCCAAAAACTCACAGCCTTTCTTAGTTTTTAAAACTAAAGTTGTTCAATTTGCAGCTCCTTTGATTACATTGCTTCTGGCTTCCGCTTTCTCGCACATTGACAGTGCAGCCTTCTTTAAAGACGCAAGTTAGGTTTCTATGCAACAGACACATGAACGACCGGTCCATTTAAGCAACCGAGATGTGTGCTATAAGCAGATCGCTAGCACTTCATTAATGAAGACTAGACAGTGCTGAAAAGAACAAAGACCTAGTTGCAAACCGTGGGGTCAAAAAGTTACTCAAACTTGCCATGCTTTGGGTTGATATGGGCTGTAGTCAGATTCCGGAGTAGGAAGTCCTTGACCTGGAATTAATGCAGAGATCGGTGCTCACTTAAGTTTCTACTTTGGCAGTTTACAGAGTAGTTAGCTGTGGTGATCTTAGCCACCTCACACATAATCAGAAGCGCTCTGCACCTGTATTCTTTTCTGCAATTGATCTTTCGTTGATCACAGGGTGAAGTAATGGCGGTCTTCGCCGTTCGATTTTCGGTCGCGATGGCGATGGCTGATTTTTTTAATACCTTTCCTTTTTAATCAATTCAGCGGGACTATTAGAGTACTGGACTCAACCGTTTCAGTTCGTGACCCGAAATCCAGACTAAGTTGCACATGGTAACCGAAGGAACTCAGTGCACATGCAACATTCATTAAAAAAAGTATTGAAGATCATATTGATATTAAAAATAGTATTTCCATTCAAATCACTAACCCTAAGTGACCCTCCTGATGATCAGTTTTTGTAAAAGCGTGTTAGTTGATGATTTCATTTTAATGGTGACAGATCAACTTAGAGGATGTTTAGGGTCGAATTTATCTATTACTTTAATCTTACCTGTCAGAAGAATACAAAATTCTGCTTTGTTGTACTGATTCGTAACAAACAGCAGTCAAACTTTCTCAGCCGTATTGCTAGGAACTGACGTGTCTTTTAGTTTGGGCAAAAATCTTGCATCTGGTAGTCAGTTAAACGTTAGTTTTTCTTCCGGATCGCTTAAGTTCACTTGATCCTCTTTGATACCATCCACTTATAGTGAAGTCCTCACGTTAAGCAGATTCGTGACTCAACTTTGATTAGGAGAGAGCATCAATTCAGTTGGCGTAGAAATTTTTGTAAGTGTTCTGGCAAGATGGATTTTAGTTTTTCAAGTGACACTTTGGCAGTATCTTCCAATAGTTGGAGTTCAGATATAGCTTCTGCTTGGAATGTTCACCTAAAAATTTAGTTTCTTTTCGAAAGAAAAGATACTTTTGTTACCGTCAATAGTTTTTTTGTAACCATCACATATGCTGAAATGGAATCCGACAAAATGATCAAACGCGTCACTGAAATACGTCAGTTCTGTTGAGTTACAATCGTTCTTGAAACTGGATGCTAAACCCCAGGTTCTTTGGGAAAATCGGTTGGACTTCATTTGGCAAATGATGGTGTGGTCCCAGCTCTGCTAAACATCATTTGAATTCCCCAATACAGTTTTAATAACACTATCTATTTAGGCGGTATATTTGGAAATAGAATGGGGTTCCAAATACATCCCACTTGTCGCTAAGCTTTCGTTGTGGATAACTCAATAAATGATGTGAATTTCCGGATTCAGTTCTCTTGTCATTGAACAAAGTCCTACAAGATTCCAACCATCGGTACACTCAGTCATTGCGAATAGGACAGCAGATTTCTCAATTATTTTTGTTCGCAATAGAGAAGCCACTGGTCACATAATAAATATCTTCTCTTTTCATGGTTAAGGGTATATTGCAGAATTAAACTTCTTCATTATAGCTGTCGTCATCATTGTGTCGTAAAAAATCCCCAAATGTGTAGTGTGATAGACTCGGCTATTTGAGGTAGAAATTCTCCATCTTTCCTACTCCCAAAATTCCTTGAAACTAATGACCTTGTTGATGAACAGCGTTGTCTTTTTCAAGTTTTATTGGTATTTTTTTTGTACATACTACCTTGATCATCGTAACGACAACATACTTTACAAGTTCTTCTTTGATGTTATGAGGTTTACAATACCTCACGCTTTCCTCTGTAACATCTTGAGTGACTAGCAATGTTTTGCCAAAATATATACAACAGAAGTTGAGGGAACATTCAGTATCTATCATCTGGCATCTATTTGCTTTCCTGCCCAATAACGTTGGAGTTCATCAATTAAATGTGTACGTTTAGTAGTTAACTGACCTTAATTTGTTTCTTTCACAAAGATTTTCATACATTCTGCAGGAGATAGCCTCCAGTATCATTGAACAACACTCCAACCATATTGCAACACTCAGTTTATCCAAACATACGCCAGCAATTTGTGCTACGTTATTAAGGATTTGTATCTAATGAAACAGTACCGATTCATCACAGTTCATAAGTATTAGTTACACACAGTCCACCTGGTGGAGACAGTTATAGATAAACAAGCAGAAATCTGAACGGTTAGTGTACATAGTTAAATACTGCAGCAACTTCGAAAGCCTTCGTTTTTACTTACGTTGATGCAACACTCGAGTAAAAACAGGTGAATATCAGATAAAAAGTCTGCTGGATAAGCGTTATTCTCAAATGTGACATATCCGTCACCATTAAAAAACAGTGCCAAAAATCCAGCCAAAGTGTAGCTTAAGGGAGTTGGTGTATGGCATAAAAATCAGAAGCAATCCATTCAGAAACAGCGATTCACATTGTAACAGTAGTTTACAGTCCAGGCCAGAGTTCGGTTATATACTCTCCACAAATCGTGTACTTGGCTAATACAGCGAAACAAATTGGAGGGACGTCGATCTGCGTTTTGACTGGCTGTGCTTCCTTCAACGTGGAACCTGTTCCAGTCCAGCCTCATCATGTCATATTGAGCTTTTGAGATGATTCACTAAACAGGCCCGTGTTTTGTCTCAGCTCTGATTGTGCGTATGAGCTGGACGGACAATGTAATCCTCCTGTGAGCGCACGGTAGCTGACACCTGGTATTCCAGCTAGATGACCGCAGATATAATAAGCAGTGTAAGATTTTTTTCCATGTGTTTATTACTCACGTCGCGCGGCCCAAAAAAGTGTCTAACAATCCACATTTCTGTTACCACCAGGACGTTAAGAATGTCTGTATAAGGGCGCCCTAACCATGTTTATGTCGAAACACCCAGAAAGCCCCGATTTCTTAGTAACAGTGGGCTTTCGGTATGGGAAAGTTAAAGTTTCAAGCCTGTTTAATATGAATCTTCAAAGACTGTCTTTTCTACCCTAGGCGATTCATAATCAAAATATGGTGAATCTTTCAGTTGCTAAAAGCTCTTACTTTGCCATAGGTCAAACTCTATGGAGTACAAAGTAGTTATTTGTTTGTTGTACATACCGGAATCTACTGTGTGTATTAGCAAATCCTTGGAACTGATATCAGTTAAAGATTATCCTACTGATAGGCTCGTTTGTCGCTTAGAGTACGTACACAGATTCTTCTAAATAATTAATTGTGAAGCTACCTGCAACTTGATTTACAATTATTTCTGATGAGTAGTAAAGGATTTTGGTTTTCATATAGACTGAACATCACCCACAATTGATCGCAGCTGTCGCATTCTCATAGACTTTCCAGTCGGCCCCGTTCGAAAAGAAGAACTAGACTCAAGTTTCGCTCTGATTAGAGCTGGTCAGTAGTGCATCTCCCAGCCATTGCCGGGACTAGAACTCTTTTCAAAAAGGACCGACTGGAAAGTCTATGGGAATACGACAGCTGCGATCAATTTTGGGTGATGTTCAGTCTATATTTCAATTATTTGTTTTGACTATCGTCGATTTTTTGCTTCAGTTGGTTGTCATGCTCATTTTTGAGACATCTGCCGAAGTGGTTTAAATTACCTCTTTGTACTGACACAGATCTGCACGCTTTGGATGGATTCAACCACTGGAGACTCTGATCCAGATTACTACTGCTTAGTTGCGTACGAAAACTCGTCTTACAAGACGCTTACTTGTTTCTCCCACTGTGAACCCAGCGATTAGTTCGTTTAAAACGAAACATATTGATACTTCGGAATCGCCAAGTCCAGACAGAGTTTTTTCCTCTCTCTCTCTTCCTGTCTCTCGCTACAAAAGAACCGTGCTGATCAATCGACCGCTTACCGAACAGAGGGGAGTGGAAACCTGTCAAAGAAATGTACATGTTAACGCCTTTTCCTAATATGGAATTTATTAATGGAAATTCGCTCGCTCGTTCTTCGACTGTGCTTGAACTTTTAAAGAAAGGTCTTCTATCATAAGTACTTTTGAGGTTCAAGTTACAGTCCTGGGTTTAATAATATGGCCGTAGAAGGTTCAGTGTCTGACTACCCATTTATGTGCCCATAATGGTGGTGATTGTAGTCGAATTTCAATAGTCCCCGTGATTGCCAGTATACGACCTTTGACCTGTATTAAATGTACTCCGTGAACTTAACAAATCGGCTTGAATGAATTGATCGGATTGATCAGGTGGATTGACTCGATTCAATGCGCAATGACCGCAGACGAACAGGATTTTATCGATCCTTGCATTAGGCACATTGGTTATTACCCTCGAATGCGTTCGGATAATCGCCGTGTTGTGCGTCCTATTTAGTTTGCTTCAGATGAACAAAGGAAGCTGTAACCTCTAAATAGTCAGCATTTACACACAATAGACACTTCAGCTTGAAAAGCAAAATTGATGTGGAAATAAGCTGAACACTTAGTTTGAGCCGCACACTACTCTAAATCTTCTTCCGTTCTCAGCAAAGCTGTTGCTTTTGAAAGGAAACGAAAAGTCGACTGGTCATTTACCTGAAGTTTGATCGTTATCTATCTTTGTGGTCGTTAGCATATGTTTATCAGTACTATGCTCTAAATGGCCATTTTCAGTATGCATGTTAACTAGAAGTGCCACTGGAGCAGATCTTCATGGCTGTGCTTGTCAGATCTCAGATTAGATCCCTCTTTTGCACTAATGATTCAAACCTACCAAAATGTGTGCACTATCTCGTCCAGATTACCTTGTAGTTTGCTTTTCGTTGTAACGTGCCGTTCTCGTGACTAGTCAAGAACACGTCTAAACACGTTTTACATCAATCGGTTAAATAACACTGTTCGTTCCTTTTGGATATTATATAGACGATGTTAGTCCTATGACGGATGAATCAAAAGGCCTCAGTGAAATATTGGCATACTTCAACTCTTCCGCAATAATATCCACCTTGCGTTAGAACTTGAATTACCTGTTGATATGGCATTTTTGGGAGTGTTCATGTCTGGTTGTAAGAATCTCACGATACAGTGGACAATATATCGTAAAGTAACCGGGTCCTGTGCCAAGTAATGGTTTTGTACCATTAGGACAATAGAGGAACCTAGTCTGATTTTTTATAGAAAAGATCTGTGAAAATATGCTCGAATGGCTACGTCCTATCTGCCCATCAGATCCTCGTCCAAAACCTGATTTCGCGCTTGTGTCTGTTAAGTTCATGACTTCCCCTTGGTGCTAAGCAAACGTGACACGATTGTACAATATTACTATATCGACCACATCAACAACTGTGTGTCACTACACGGGGAGAAATTGAATCCACCATAGGTTAAACCAATTTCGTAATAATTCTCATAGCGTGTTCAAGATGATACACTGAATTGTATCAAAATATTCAATAATCCAGACAGCCGTTAAGTTTTATCGCATATACAAACTTTCTGCTCTGGGGTTTTTGTTTCACTAAGCAGGAATTTAAACCTGAAGTGCTTTTCTGCCCATTAATCCTCCGTATTTCCTGGGTCGGCTATCACACCAACTTCGGAATCTGGGATTTTCGCTCTCTACTGATCTGTCTTGGTCTCGTCATGCAATTACCGTTCAGTCAAAACCCACGTTTTTCTTTTTTATCCGTCGTTAGACTCAATTTATTTCAGAAAAAAATACTTTCATGGTTGATGTGTTACCATCCTCGGTTCTATTACCAATGCATTTCGATTAAAACGGTACCTATTTTACATCACGTGTTTTAATAAGTTTTCACTTCAACCTGATCATCATTTATGTCACTTGTTGACTATGGGGTTTTCAATAACTTCTACATCCGTTATAAATTTGTCTACGTGTTTCTCTATTTTCATTTCCGTAAGCCTTACAGTGCGTGTATCTCCCAGAAATCCCAGACCTTCCTTTAGATTATGCTTACGCCCATTCCTATGCATAAAACATCATTTAGTATCTAGTTCGCACGTCCTCTCATTATAAACACAAAATATTGAATGATCTGAGAGAAAGGCTGGTCAGCAATCAACTACACAAGGTTTTCTTGAGATTTCTTTTAACCCATAACTTTTAGTTACGGCCCCATTAAACAGTTTGTATTATTGCAGAGTACGAAAGAGCCGGGATATCGTAGAACACTAGTTGATAGAACCTTCTTCACATGACCCGCTTAAAATCTTAGCCCATGAAGAACAAAAGAGTCAACGAACTGGGCAATCTGAACAGATCACGGCAGAAGTGTCATCTTAATAATAAGGTCACACATGTAACAGAAAATGGGCGGAGTTCACGGGAAGGAAAGTAGTTCCTTGTACAATAGTGATCTCGGTCGATCTACTCTAGCTGCGGTGATTCATTTTTCCAAAACAGTCTGCGATCAAGCAGAAAGGAATCATCACATGGTTGAAATTTACTATAACGTCCGCTGAATCAGATTACACGAAACGATTTATTACAAGTTATTGTTACTAGTGAGTAGTCAGGTTTTCCAGATCACATTTGCCTGCAGTCTTTGCTTTCATATAGACTGTACAACTAGTCCAGTTTGAAAGAGAAGTGGCTGCTCTTGTTAGGGCCCACTGGGACTAGAATTCCGACCACGCTTTCATGAAGCAACCATATTGTCCACAGCATGACTGGCCTCCTGTTAGGCACGACCGAATTATCATATGTGAACACTCAAACACTTTCGCTTGTGAGTAATGATCTGGTTGCCCGATCGCCTCGATAGGAGACGCAGTTACTGTGTGTTAACCCCAATCAATAACCCTACTGTTAGGACTTCCGTGATAAGTCAAATATCTGATCTCATTGAACCTTATAGGTGGTGTGTTATATTACTGATTTACGTCGACTTTTTGTCTGTTACTGAACTGTTCCCTATCAGACACTAATTGTGAGTGAATTCATCTAATGATGGGCATTTTTGTCTTGCTTTCACCTAAATAGTATTAACGTGATTTGTCACACATACAGGTCATTAATTAGCTTAACTACCACCAAAACAAGGTTGTAACGTGGACATGTTCATAGGTGCGGGATTCATTTAAACCAATAGCGCGGTAGTCAACAAACGTGTATCTAAGTCGCGACGGCCGGATTGAAAATCCCTTTTCAGATGGGGCTACGCAACACCACTACGGATCATGACAGATGAGGTGTGAATCCATGTCTAATACTGTCCGTTCTGTAAAATATGATTGAAGTAATCTATTATGATTGATATTTAATTTCTCACTTTATTCAGCTTCTCACCCGTCGGTTGTTTTACTAAGTTAACGATTGTTTTAGCTGGTAGTCCTTACCTGTTTTATGTGACGATTGTGTGATTACACGTTATCTTGTGACATTGGTAATAACAAAACGTCTTATAAGATTAACTGTGTAACAGTACTTGCATTCGAACGTGCGCACTAATATGAAATAGTTGATTGCTTGCAGTGAATTTTAATTGAACATACGTGTTCCAAATCTTGTTTCTTTCTCACGCATACAGGAACTTGAAGGTCCGAGCACAACCGAAAATGGAGACCACTCTCAAAGTTCAGGTGAGCTACATACACTCGGCCTAACACGTGTAGAGTAGCTTGGTCGTTTCCGACAAACTATACAAACCTATGCAAACGGAGACGCACGTTAGATGAGTCATTGACATTCTGTCTATACTCATCAGCAGTTAGATTTGACCAAGTTATCCGGTTGATTGTCTTACTGTGTTATTGTGACAGCTGGACCAGCAAATAGGACGTTGGAATTTAAATATTTTTATGCGATATTTTGTTGTGTAGAGTTTAGTGAATGCACTCTCCACTATCTCTCTTAGTCTCCGTCTCCGAAAAATCTGTTGTTGCTAGATAACCTATGTAACACCAAAATTAGCTTGAAAGAATGCGAGCACCGGATGTGTTAGTTCACAGATACCAGCCTTCATAGCTATGACACAGTGAGAATGAAAACAACATCAGGTGCGTACATTAGTCAGATTGCAAGTTTTTAACTGTGTTGCGGTACTGCAACCCTCATCAGTTTCACTCAGTTTGTTTTCATGATCAAGTTTAGCTCTACTTGTCAACGTTTCTTGTTGCTTTATGCCATAAAGGAAGCAGGCAGCTTGTGTTTCTTCTATGATTTTGTTTATCATCGTGAGCTTGTCCAACAGCGTGACACTCAGTTATTGGCAGCCCTGTGAAAAGATGCTAACAATTCGTTTAGACACTCGCGCAGAGAGACACCTCGAATCCTGTACTGCTTGGTTAAGTTCTAGTCAGTCACCCAAATCAGTAAGTCACATGCTCCGGTTTCCTTCGCTAGCTAAAACCTGCTGACTTTTGTTTCTAGTGCGAAGATGTGGTGGTATACAGAACGTTGGGCTGTTTGTTCATCCCTTCATCGGTTTGATCCGGGTCGATAATTCAGCCTTTCCCCGCTCATATGCACACGCGCAAATATAGCCCATCTCGCCCATTCGTTCGTGTGCGTCCTAATTTTGGACTGCCTACCAGTCTGTCTCGAGCGTGGCCAGCAGCTGTGACAGGAATTCGGAGATCCGAGCCGAAGCCGTAATCCGCAAGCAAGCGTACCTAGTTCTGCACATGTCCGGCAGTCTTACGTGCGTGTATGCGTGTCTGTAGAGAATTTTCTCCCATCCGGTTTCTTGCCTGGCATCGTTATTCCGCGGTACTGTCCAGACAAAGCCGGTAATGTGCGTGCGTGTACAAGTTTGTTGGTAAAAAATTTAGGTTTTCAGAACGCGTGTTTCACATCATGAAGACAGGATGCTCGCCAGTCTAGTTACGTATGTATTGTCCTCAACCATAAATATATAAGACTTTGACGGTTGGTCAAGACCAACAGTTTAACGCCCACACACCATCCCAACTGACATACTGCAAACCATTATTGTGTTTTCTGGTAGTAGTGTTGCATCGCCCATCTACCTAACCAGCTAGCTTAAGGAAACCTGGCCAAATCCGGTTTCGGGAATTCGGATTGCGGCTACTGTGAGTAGGTGGACAACCGGGAATGGCATAAACTGAGTTTGGAGAGCGTGTTTGTGGGTGTGGGTTTAAACGTACGGTCAGCTTCTGACACTAATGGCAAGGCACGCCCGACGTCGGCTGCCGGTTTTCTCCACTGTTTAACAATCAACTGGCCTGCCACAATCAGTAGGCTAAGATTTCTTCCGCCCAAATCGATCCGGAAGGCTTTCCAGACACAAGTATGCACAATCCAAAGGGATTCTTGTTTAATGAAACTGCTTTTATTTTATTGGGGATAGCAGCAAAAAATTCTTAAACTGTACAATTACAACATGTTGTTTATAATGCAAACAAGTG
This sequence comes from Paragonimus skrjabini miyazakii, assembly GCA_014338405.1. NCBI lineage: Eukaryota > Metazoa > Platyhelminthes > Trematoda > Plagiorchiida > Troglotrematidae > Paragonimus > Paragonimus skrjabini miyazakii. The sequence goes on along the minus strand of JTDE01021958.1, from coordinate 53,533 downwards.
AGCAAACTATACGCGGTTTACGTGATATTATGCAATTAATGTTCAACTGCAGATCTACTATAGCTTGGCTGGAATCATCAGTTTGCCATACTTCCCTATTGGGATAGATGTGTTAGAGGTCTGATAGGATCGATATTGACTGATAAACCTGTGTTAAGAAGTAGGACGCATTTTGCTAAAGTACTTATGTTCAGTGGATACGCACAGCGTTAGTGCACTTCATATATTATTTACAATTTTAGTGTTAATTACTCTCCGCTGTTGAGTCTTATACCGTTTGACAAATGCTTCAGTGAAGTGATTATAATCAGTACCTGTTTTGTTACTCACTCAGTTAATTTTTAAACCATGAATACACAAGTTAGTATATTTTACCAATGGGTTGAACAATTCTCAGATACCTTTGCCTGGTTCAGCAACCAGATTGTCAGATTGGTCAACCGAGACAGTGTCCGTAACACAAGAAATCCTCTCGTTTGTTTCCCAGTGGTAGCATATGTTTTCCACCACTCGCATTTTCATGTTAGATGGTGTGTTTTTGGAGATGTGAAAGTGATATTGTTAATGAGTTGAAATTGAACTCCGTGCTAGTAAATTTTCCTATACTACGCTTGCGACGAAGGGAAGCGAAAACAGTGTTTACGCACTAGCCTACAGTACATGACTAGTTTTTCCGCGGTTCGTTTAATTATTTCGAACCGCGGCTTAAAGTGTTGTTTGTAGTTTTACCAGTCAAACTTCTTATCTATCAGGTCAGCACTGTGGATCAACCAAGGCTTTTGCTTGGCTTCCTTTCAGTAAGTGCTCAGTTTCGAGTAGGAAATAGTAGATTAACCGGCAAATGAATAGTTTGATTTCATTCTCTTTTATGAATTACAGTAGCAGGTATCTAATTGGTTGGTTTGAGCAGGAACGAAATTGACCGAGAAGTGTATATCAGTTAATCGATGCGAAGGTGAGCAATTCAGGATAGCATTTACACGTAATCACAGCTTTTGTAATTCAAACAGATGTTTCAGCTGGTCAGCACCCAATGGATTCATTAGACTTGAGTTTTCCTGTTGTTGGAGCTCATTTATAATGTCCATTTTTCTTCGACCTGGTAATGGAACACCGACCGTAGAACGAAAGCTGAAGTCGTGAAATACCACATGAAACCTTTACCCAAAGCTGGAGGTTGCATGGAATATTTGGTAACATAAGTCGAAAGGGAAAGCCTTCGTTTTGCGAACCGAACTAGAGAACAGGTTGCACGATTGACTGCCCAGGAAGTTTTATCACATCTCAACGGGCATACAATGCAGTGTTGATGTGTACATAGCAGAGCCAAACAAGGCTACCACTTCAGCTTCAGGCTGATAGTCATGTCTTTCTGTTAGCAAAAGTGTGGCTTCCGTCTGGTGATAACAACAATCTTAGCAAACCAAAACAGCCTTTGAATGTTGATTACATATATGACTTTGTATACGGTAGTTGTGGTCCAGAGGTCAGCAAGTGACGTATCATCCGAGATACTGGCTTTTAAATTGTCCTCGTCGTGCGACATGAGTTACAGGAGCTTGCTTCATCTAATAGTACTCCCAAATTGGATCAGGTTTATCTACTGGATTGCGCAACTACCGTTTTGTTCCGCCTGTGCGGGTGGTTTGGAATCCACCCGAAATCTGATAAACACAAGTAAATTTAGAATATAGCACTTTTACTCGTAAGTTTGGTATCAAACTGGTTGAATAAACCACCACGACGAGAGTGCTTAGAGGGTTAACCAACCGCCAATCGATGTCATATAATCGTTTATTCCATCGTGTTGTCACCTTCCTAACCTAATAATGAGATGATGCTCCGCATAACACAGTTATGTTTTTTGTTTCAACGTGGTCAGGCTTGTTGTAATGAGTGTGTATTTTCAAGACACAGTAAAATCAAGTAAGAACCAAAACACACCTGTACTGAACTTGTATAAAGCTGTTAAAGTTTAGCTACTGACCGGCCCGTGTATTCTTTTCGTAAGCAGATCGTTTGATTGTGCGTTCTGATTGCCGCGCTATCGGGATGTCCAGACAGGCTATATACTGGCCAATTTCATGTTGAATCAACATATGGATTTGTTTAATACACTGTTGAGTACAAACTCTCAACGCTTTCTAAACAGACAAGAATTACGAATATTTCAACTTAAATAACATCCACACTTGACGCAGCTTTAGCATTCAGATAATCATTACGGCTGGCACACTTCGAAGGGTAGCACATGACTCGAGTTTCGCTCCCGTTAAAGCTCATCCGCAGTGCATATCCCCACTTGAACCGAAGCGTCGTCCTCCGACCCTCATGCTTGTGAGATTAGTGTGTTAACTGCAATGCCAGTATCCTCACACTAGGTATGACTGAATAGTGACGTCCGAACGCCCAATCGCGACCTTGTCTAAATAGTGTTCAGCCTGGCCGATCAGTTCGAAAGCAGAATAGGTTGAGTCGTTCTGTTCAGTCTAATCGGTAACCCCGTGAGCAGGACACCTTGTGACCTTGAGTGCCACCTGAGGACGGGAACAACTATTTGAATAGATATTAAGTACAAGGCACAAGGTGCGCTAAATGTGACTTCCGAATCCTGTTCATGATATCAGGTTTACTCTGTCTTTAGCAATGATTTAAAAAGATGTCTACTAAGTGTACGCTTCATTGCTACGACTTCTACCTGTTGATATCCTCTTCCTTAAGAAGAAATTTACTGTTTCCATGGGAATTGTTTATCAGTGAAATATTACAGATTTTCTCACAAACTGTTACGACAGCCAACGGCCGTTGATGAACTTGACGAACGTTTTTTTAAAACTACACTACTTAGTTGTTTTCAGTAGCACATAATTTGGCTTTTTTAAGAGCGAAATGCTAACTGGTGCTGATTTGGCTACGCTGAAGCCTCACCGTTTGTTCTAGTTCAACATCGTGGTTGTAATGTGATGAAACAGAAGTGAATTACGACTTCGCTATGATAAGCGCAATCGTAACGAAAAGACACAATTGGCATGTCTGATTTTGAATTGGCTATTCTTATGGGATGAAACCTTGTACAGCATTCGTCAATACGATATGGTCGCTCAAGCCGCTATATCCTGTAAATTCGATAGGCAGTTAATAATGGATCTTTTCTGTCGTGTCGAACTTGATAAAAAAATTCAGTGGTCACGTGCAAGTGTGTACATAAAATGGATTTGAAAACAAGAGTTAACGTGGTGGCATCCACTGTCGTATCGAAGCGATCATTTAGGTCAATAGGAAATGGGATATGTGAGCACGGATGTATCAAACCAAATGGTTAGTCAGTGCTCGAGTAGATCACACGCAATGCGTATTCGTTTGCGCACAATAACGAAGTACTGTTTTTCGGACACAATGATGCATCCTAACGTATCAGGTTGGGTAACGAATATTTAGTGTAGTTTGGTAAACGGTGACTCGAAACCCGCCTTGTGGATTGACATACCATTTCGATGCGATTAAAATGCTGTTACTCATCCACCAGTCAACCCGAAAACAAGCAACGTCATCGATCAAGAAACACTATCTGATGGCCCAACACACTGTCAACTAGACGAAGACTTCTGCGTTTTTCCACAACGTGATGCGAACAGGGTATTTGCAGCGTTTTTACAATGGTGACGTCTGCAATCAAAATGTGGCATTTGTATATCTGTCTTACTGAGGTTTAGAATTTCGAGTTTTAATCTCTCACAGTAAGCTAGTACAACGAGGATTAGTGAATACACTATACAACTCATTAATCACACGGGGCACGTATTTAAATGTTTCAGTAGCCAAGGAAAAATACAAGGAACTTTGGAACGCACTCCAACAAGAAATGTTTTCCGTACAGTAACTTGGCACTGTCAACTGTGACATTCAGAGATTATTGTCATGTGCAAGCAAGCGCTTGGGTTCGAGTTTGCTTTGAGTCATATACCGCATGAGCAGATTTTCCGAACCAAAAATATTTGTACCACCTGCCTTCTTGGCTCACACCGGTTAGTGCCATAGCCAGGATTGAGGATAAAAATCCCGTGGTAGCAGCCTTTCGAAGTCGGGGACATTCGAAGCTTCCTAGATGATCTTGATGACATCGCATGGGTTGTCGGAATCGAAACCGACTGGTCGAAGCTGTGGTGGAACACAGCGTTACAGATTATGGAACACCGCGAAGCATATTGCCTAAATAAGATAACGGGGCAGGATACGCTTATTCGGATCGCTGATCTTAATCATCCAACAGCACACAAGCCTGGTTTGTTGGTCAGTACGCTAGTATGCAATATGCTCGATACTTCCATTTTTGCCGCAGTACTGTGAGTCACCAAATTTGTACAATATCCCATCCATCTCAAAACCCGGTCCTTACTCTAATTACGTAAAGCTAGAATCTGGGCTTGTTTGTTGCAGTCAAAGAGCTTACCAATTAAAGAGCATCCATGGAGTGACAAAAGCGTAAGTGAAGTGTGAACCTTGATAACCTTCTACTAAAACAATGGAACAAAACGAAGTTCATCCAATTTGTTAACCCTCATCTGTCACACAAGATTTGTGGTGGTCGTGCAAATGTATGCTAGTGTCGGCTGATATCGTACGATGAAACATCATTCCCATTAATAGTTTTCGCTTTTTACTGTTTCATGTAAAACCTGATAGGTCTGTGCATAAAATGTTAGTCGACAGCACGTGGTCTCTTAATAGTCAGACAAACTACACTCTCAACATATCTGCCACTATTGTTCGTTTTTCACTGTCTGCATTCAAATTTCAAACCGATTGATATCCGGATTAAAGACCATCCACGTTTTATAAGGGATTCACTCAACCTGATGAAATTTGATTCAAGTAACGCCAAAAACTGGACTATTTGGCAAAGTTTTTTTCATTTTATTTCGTTAGTTTCCGAAAGTGAATTTTATACTTGATTTTGTCTTCATATGGCTTCATCAGGCAACAAAATAATAATGGATTGAATTATTTGTAATTCCGAGCAACCTGATTACAGACTACTTGTTGGGAAACAAACACTAGGAACAATGCGTTGATATTGTTAGGGTTTATAATATACATATTTTTGTTTTTTTCTTCTCACAGGTTTAAAGGAATACTCTTGTGACAGGTGTAGTAAAAGTTTCACAACAAAAAAATATCTACGCTCACACTTGAAAACAATTCATGAAAGTAAGTTTCAACAATATTACCACTACTCAACAATATTACTTTTGACAATTTTGCTTTTGACCAAGTAGTTCTGATTTCACTTGGTGTTTTTTTCTTAGCATCTGGCTAAAGAGACAATTAATCGTTGTACCTCAGATCTCCAGAGGTGAAAAATAGTCAAGTGGCTGGTTTTCTAATTACTGAAGTACTGCTCGAAGGTTTGGAGAAGACTTGACATCAGCTTGACTGTATGGTTCAGTGGAATGAATTATCACGGAGCTCTTGCTTTTAGTTTCGTCGTTCATTCCATGAATTATTTTGTTTAAAGAATTTCCGTGTGGACGTTACGTCACTCACTCGCAAATGGGACACACTTTTATGTATCCATGAACCGAGGGTTTTCACACATTGAGGTTGCTTAACACATATGACAGCTGAGAGCTTACTACAGATTTTCTTTCTTACCAGAAGACTGTTGACCAAAGTTAACTAGCCTGATCATCATCATCATCATCATCATCACAACAGCCATGAGCCTGACCAAAAGGTACTGTGGCTCGGGCCGCCACTCACCTCAACAGTGACGTGGAATATCCTAGAAGAAAACGTTACTAAGAAGATTGAAAATTATTAAAACAAGACTAAGTGGAAGAACTAGAAATGGTATGGATACAGGTCCGCCATTGACTGCGACACTTAGCCATCTCGGATAGCGTCTCTAACCAACGGTTTGAGTGATCACGAGGACCCCATCCAGGCAGGCGACACCTACCCACTTTGCTCAATGGAGCAGTCAAGGTCTTCATATTTCGTGACCACGTTGTTGCTTGACCACCACGCGGTTTTACCCAACTGTTGGTGGCCTCGGCGTACAATGCCCGGTACGGTAAACGATTAGGTGACATACGGAGTACGTGACCTAACCATCGCAAGCTGTGTACCGTGATTAATTGACCAATTGATCGCGCATCCCGAGCGTTCCGGAATACGCGCCGGCGAACTGCCACATTGCTCACGCGATCAGTCCACTTAATATGGGCCAATTGGCGGAGACAACGGTGGTCAAACACAGCAAGCCTGTTGATATCTTCTTTGTGAACAGGCCACGTTTCCGAACCATAAAGCAAAATGGAACGTACACAGGCATTATATACTCTTCCTTTCAGCGACAACCGGACGTCTTTTCGACGCCACAGATGACGCAGTTTGGCAAAGGCGACTCGTGCCTTTGCAATCCTCGCTGATATCCCATCAGTAATATTACAGGCTGACGAGATAGTGCTACCCAAGTATGTGAAACTGTCTACATTCTCAAGCGGATTACCTGTAATGAAGAAGGTAGGGCCTGATATGCCCATTCACGGAGGTTCGAGAGCACTAAAACACACTAGCTAATAGAGAAAAGAATACATCTCTAAACTGTTGTTACAATCTCGTGAAAGCGCATTCTTTGCTTGCTAAATCTAACAAAAAACCCTGCAACTGTTAACACAAAGGCGATCCACCGTCAGGACCGGAAGTAGTTCTCATCACTATCCTAATGATAAATACTTCCGATCCAGACTTCCTCGGATTCTCAAACACCGGATGTTGATTTTACCAAAAACAAGAGTGTTTGAATCAACGTTTTTGAATTGCATTATAACATACATGATTCAGTATCGCTTGTCGGATCTTGTCGGATGAATCCTTAAATACGTTTCGTCATCAAACAAGGTTTCATTCTCAACACATGAAGGTTCAATTCTGTAATTTTGTATTGAAACTTTTGCGAAGTGACAGCATTACCCTATACGTGGACAAAAGGCTTAGGGTCTAAAGGTTAGATTCGAAGAACAACTTGACTCTAACACTGTCAAACTGAACTACTGAAGTCATCACTGTTCTCAACGTTTCTTAAATGACACCGTGCTTACTTCATGTTTGGTCATCAATATACACTTCTCAACGGTCAAATATGTGCTTTAGTACAAACAACCTTGGCATTTGGTGATATGCTATTGTTTCCCCAGTTCCTTTATTTTGCAACACCAACTTATGACGTACACACAAAAATACACTTTTATGATATACACACGCTATATTGCTCGCACGTCAACCTACTCATAATCAAGTTTTAACTCAAAAACTAATTTGTACAACATTTTACATCATGCTTTCCTCCCATATTTAATTCTTAACCCTTCAGGAACGTCCAGAAATATTTTTCCCGTTACCTTAAATTCATTGGGTAGATATAAATATATAATACTTTAGGGATAAAGCAGTCTAAATGAATTCGCCTTGTAGTTCTGAAATCCAAACAACTTATGCTTCATGTGAAGCGATCGAAACTATCGTCAACACTTCAGGAGTTGGTTGTATACTTTATGTGCTTGCATTCTTCCGGAATGATTGAATAACCTGTCAGTTTCTTTGAAGGTCATTATAAAAGATGGGCCATTTATAATGTGGCCTATGAACTTCTTGTTTAAAGCTATCCCTATTCAATATTCATCTTTGTTTGATTACAGTTTACTTGGGTGCTTGTAAGAACTTTGTCATCCAAGGCCTCTCAGATGCTTCCCACATTTTGGATTTATCCCGTTGTCTTTCAACTTCCAATGTCGACTGGTAGTTTAATACACCATACTATTGCACATCAACTTAGACAGCTTGACTTATCTCGTGCTTTGTAATTGTTACAGATTGAGCAAGTGGTTAATCTTTTTTCAAAGATTGTTATTTACTTCGCATTGGTCAACGTTATAGGACTCTTTTAAACGAGTTAGTTGGTATCTTCAGTTGAATTGAATACCATCACAGATAATGTTGGATACACATGTAGTGTTGATGTAACCATGTTGTTGACCAGCGAATCTAGAACAATACAGTATTACAAGCAAAGTTTCATATCATAAGTTTCAGTCACCTCGAACGGGCTTCCTCTGGTGTGTTGCAAACAAATTTTCGATTGTCATACTCCCGATGTAGAACATCCGAACTGGCTAAAATTCTCACTATTAAAATTCACTCATAGTACAACGTTATTCTCCACTGGCTGTTCGATTTCTAACAAGTTATGTGCTACCAACTCCCAATCCAGTACAGTAACATGCTATGTAGTAACAGTATAGCACAACATTTGGAATGAAAAATCATTGCTGGTTTACGTCTGTATTTGTATGCGTTTCATCCATGAAATCAAACACATTCCTCACGATGGGTTATCACACTCTAAATAAACATATAATAAACCAATTATAAGCAATAATCTTTAATTTAATCATTGTTGTAGATGGAATGGAATTGTGTCAACTTTACGAGACTTTCAGTGACACTTCTGTTGTATATAGCTGAATGGTTATGTGTAGTCGCGGAATTAACTTTCTTTTGTATATCAATCAAGTTTTTATTATTATGACCCATTGATAAGAGATCAATGAGTTGGCTGGTTGTCGTTTTCACAGGCGAGCAAACTTTTTGACCAACCGTTTTGGAAAAAATTGTCCGATGATTTTGTTCCTTTCTTGTAAGAATTTGCCAGTTCTACACACTCCGATACTTGAACTCCCGTCAGCATTCTCATGAGATTATTATGTTGACGTCTGCTTCACTGGGCTCATACTGGGCACCAGCAAATTATCATATATTAACTTTCAGCCATATTCGCTTGTGAGTAATTTTGAGCCTACCCGGTCGTGTCGAGAGGAGACAAAATAACTGGTCTGTTAACTGCTATCAATGGATCCACCACTAGGACCTCTCAACACGTTGAACTCACAGAATCCATTAAACTTGTTGAATTACGTTGTCCTTCTGTCATGTCTACATTGAGGTCAATGAAACAGTGGTCAACTCAACTACATCATGAAGGCGTCACCAGAGTTCAAATCCCGGTCGTGACAAACCCAAACAAGATCATATCTGGAGTCCACACTGCCTCTTCTGAAATGATATGGCTGAGAAGTCTACGGGAATATGAAAGCTACAGTAAAAGTTTAAGTGGCGTTCGACGCATATTAATCAAATTCCCCACTACTTACCAGTAGTGTGAGATATTTTTGTGTCAGCGATACTCACTAGCGAGTATAAGTACTTCACAATTGGTCTTATTCGAAAACATTGTTAAAATAGGTATATTAGAAACATTCTTTTAATGTATGAATAGTTTGTCTCCAGAAATACGTGCTTTGTCCAGCGGTATAGAGTTTGGTAGAAGTGAGAACTAACTTCATGTGTATTAGAAAAGTGTACTAGTCCAAAGGACTATCAAAAACCACCTAATCACTCAAAATATTTTCGAGGTCTTTCTACCCACAGTTCTTGGTATTCATCAGCCGGAAGTAGGTTTTAGGAGTGACTAGACCTACTAGCAGTACTATTCGACACTAGGTAACCCCGGTCTTAACTGCTAGGTGTGTGTTGTAAAACCTCAAATAACTATGCTGGTTCGTCCATAGTAATGTGCTTGACAGAAATCGGATTCTCCTGCTCGTTTGTTGATATACCGTTGACATGTGCTTTCTTGACTGTACTTCCACAGGTCCTCGGTTGTTTATTTGCCCGTTGTGCGGGAAACAATTGGCAAGAGAAAAAGGATTGAATCAGCACGTACGAACCATTCATGAAGGTTGGTTTTGTGCAAATTCATACAAATAATCTGCTCCTTGTTCACTCCAGTGCCTCCAGTGTTGTCGATGAATTATGTATCTAACAGTTGTCGTTGTTGTTGTTGATACAATTAGCTGAAAGTATCTTTCCGTGCAAAAGACTACTGCTCAAATTGAGTGACGAGCTTTAAGTTATTGTCGGATAATTCACATACCCTGATTGGGTCCCTTCATATATCCTCACATATAGCGTTTTGAAAATAGTTATAACCTTAAGTCACAATATCTTGCAGTATTTCTCATACAGAATGGCATACCGCCATCAAACTCAGCTTACCCGTAGCATAGCCAGCCCACTAGTGGAAGGATGCGATGACCTACATCACATGTATGAGGTCAGTCAACGTGGAAGCTACTGCATTACCCGATCAATCAGAGTATATGTCCACGTCAATGAACTTTTCGCGTGAATGGGAGAACGTGTGCGTAACCCAATTATCCTGGTGTATTTCTGACAGCATATGCTACATATATACATGGTTGTGAGTAAAACAGACTTGAGTTTCTCTCTTACTCTGACCTCACTCACTCCTTACTGGTCATGACTGATTCAGACGTTTTGCATGCTTAAGTGTCTGTGTTGGGTTATCCGAAACCTTTGCCTGTCAATCGGAAGCGTGAACAATACATTGCAAACTCATGTAAGAACCTCACAGATCTTACTGCCTTCAGTTTTCTGTTGCTCATTTTTTCTTGTTGTATCTAGATAAATATGTGCGCCAGTTCGCATATACAGTGTTTGCTTTGGTAATGCTTAATCTGGCCTATCAGGAAAATATTGTCTAAGTCAAGCTCGAGTGGTGACCTATTTAGAAAAAGATATGTAAACGACTAACTTTAAGATCTGTAGCTTCCTGGTGAAATAGGGTTTGTAATTCGACCTTCTATAAATTTGAAAATGATGCTGAACAGAAAGGCTAGATTGTTACTCTGAACAACAGTAGCATTAACCTCTTCCAACGGGCTGCGGTACTGATAAAAATTACAGAATAAGAACAAGCTCAAAGACGGCTTGAAATCCATTAAAGTCTAAACTGTCATCCCACTTTCACCATATTTACAGAAGCCCGATGGGAATTTAATTGACTCTGTACTGGTTAGATGGACAAAAGAACAGCCTAGTACATTGAACTGACTAACTTTTTCTGCTCGATTACGGTCCACTTACGTGATCATCGTATGACAACAGCTTCATCAGACGATGTACTTCGTCGGCCAGGAAATTCCGTATGCGTGGTGGAATCATATCAGGAAAATACTGGACTGTTGGTTACTGCCATACAAATGGATCTTAAGTGCGCTGGTGGTTAACTCGTCTGACCGAAAACTTGAGGAGCGTTGCCATAAGTTTCGTACGGAAAAGTGTCCAATCGTATGAAGGACATCTTTTTTCAGGCAACTCGTGTTTGTAACAGAAACACAGTCGCGATCCACTCGAATAACAGCAACTAACAGATGGATGGCTTACTTCTGTAGAATCGCGCCAATACACAGAAACTTAGCGCCCCTTCCGAACTCATACTTCTGGTGAGAGCAACGCGGTATGATCGTTCAACCCGAAATTGAACAAACGGAAGTGCAAAGTACAATCACTACAGCTGTCCTGGTCACTAAATAGACCATGCGGCGTCTGCTATATTTCCTTCCGACTTTCGTGAACATGAGAAGTAAATGGTAGTTTACCCCCATACTGAACCGTTTTTCATAAACTCCCCGTTAATTTTATGGCTTGCGTATTTTTACATATCTACAATATAGACCCAAAGTAACATGCCACATAGCACATGGACAAATTGCAAGTTGTTCACTAGTTTTTCACAAACTTTATTTGTACATCCATTTACAATTTAACTTTTTACCGGTTCGAAAATTCTATCAAACACAAGAGTGTACTTGTCACAGACCGATATTGTTGGAAGTTCATTTTCTTGCATCTTGTTCACTATATGACAATTGATAGGTTGCCATGTTTACACACATTAGTAGGCACTAAATACATCCGTTCTTTTGTCAACTTCAGGAAATTGGTCTGTCTTCTGTTCCATTTGCGGGAAAGGTTTCATCAATCGATGTCGGCTGAAGAAGCATTGTACGAACGTACACGAAAGTGAGCAATTTTTAACCTCCATAGTGTTTATGTTTAGTCAGCTATGGTGGTCTGGGCTGCTTATAATGCTTGTGATTGAATCCATTGCGTAACCTAAACACCTGAGTGAAGACTGACCGTTTACGTCATAATTACTGAAAAGTTCAACCTGTACACCCATAAGGGAGAAATGTTACAAAGTGATCGTATGAAATTTAGCTAGATACATATAGTTTTGAATTTATTTTGTATTGTGAATAAAGGTCAATGCTTTGTAATAATCTGAGGGAATATCTCCCCATCTTCTTAGTAGAAATCAAGTACGTCGGTATTATACCGAAATTATCCTATACGATGTTATTCTGTAAGAATAAAAAGTGAAATCTAAGCTCACATATTCATCATCAATGTGCCAACACTTTACAGACAAGCAATTGGGACGCAGTTGGTAATGAGACGATATCCGTTAGCCAGCTCCTCATTGACTTTCACTCTTTTGCTTCATTAATTGCAATTACCTCACGGAAAAGTCAACCAAACAAAGTGTGCAAGTCACCGAATCTTATGAACAGCCATCTTTCCTAGTGTCTCCAGTCATTGGCTGTTTCATTCACAATAGCCTTCGCTTAGAAGATGACCTCGGCCTACAATCATCAAAGAACTAGTAACGGTCTTCATGTCTATTTGTCTAGTAATAGCTAGTCCATCTTGTACATTCTACCAATTGCATGTGGCTACTACGCTGAATGTTTGACATTGAGGTGAATGGCTGACATCCTTAGGATCTGACCCAACTGCTCTGGTCAACATTTCCTTATGAACTGAACAAATGAACTTGGTTCCCACAATGATGTGCTCTCTTCCTGACCTTCCCGTTCACGGGATAATGTTTTGCGGCGGTACAGTAACACTGCTCCCGTTGTCTTTTCATACAAAATCAGCTTAGGCTTTTGTTACATCAAGTCGTCTCTGCATTTTGTAAAAGTAAAAACTTGTCAAGTATGTATCTTACTGCGAAATAATAATGTCTTAAGATAGCTGCACATCAATTTTTTTGAAAATCACTCCGTTCTTTAATGTACCTTTTACATCGCATACTTTTGCTGTCTGGGGCTACAAAACATTCTGTTTGCGAAGTATTTTACCACAGATCGTCCATGTTTTCCGGTGTTGTTGTTAAGCGCACTTATCCAACCATGGTACATAGATGGGGGACTGTACTACGCCATTTGTCAGTAATGAATTTGATGCACCTATTGGAGAATATATACACCTAATCCCCTAATATGTCACATCCGTAGGACAATCAAGAAAGCTCTAATTTTGATGACGTGTTAATTTTGATGATGAATGTATTCGGAACTATTTATAAGTGATATGTATTTTAGTCAGAGTTTTGTCTGGACCATATAAATTTCCCCATTTTAGTAGAGTGTTATCAGGACAACAGGATTGTATTATGAAAAATCAGAACAACTAGAAACTATATACTTCCGAAACGGCGAGTATTCCATGTCTACATTTTTATTCTGATGAGTTCTCATTTGTCCTCATAACAAAGTGACCGGTTAATGTGTCAGTCCAAAGTGTAATTAGCTATTCTTCGCAAGCAACGCAGTCGTTGGAAATTAAACTAGTATTCGACAAAAGTATACAAAACAACGACTTTGCTGGATGGGTTCCGGTGAAAATGGGCCAGTAAGGTCATAAATAAGTTAGTTCTTGATGCATGGAGATTAATCCCCTTGACTTACAGACCTGCTTATCTTCGTAGCAGAATCAGAAAAACTTGGACTTCTTTCCTCTGTAATGAGTGATGCTAGTCCTAGTAGAGCGTCAATAGACGATGCGATTTTGTTTTGTGTTTAGTCTTACCTTGGCACCCACAAAAAACGGTCTACTCAACGTCAAGCTTTCATCATCGTCATCATCATAGACAGTAATACATCAGTGGTACTCATTGGTGCTTAACTGCCACACAACCAAGAAGAAAAAGGTAAAATCTGTATAGAATACTTAACTACTTAGAATAGCTACATCTACATTGAAACATTCAATCTCAAGTTGCACATACCTTGCAAACAAACAACCGAGTTCTAGGTGGACGTACGGCGTCCTCAGTAAGACAGATTCCTTACGGCCTTTACTGCCCTGTGCCATTAAATGCACATACTTCACAGACAATTCGGTCAAATAGTGACGACATTCATACTACTGGGCTCGATCCGTCGCCATCTCACCTAAAGTATTCAGCCACCGCCTATGTGAGTCCCGAGGTCCTCAGCCTAGGGCACAAACCTGACTTACAGTGACCGACCCCCTGGTGAACGACTTCATTTCTCTATGCCAGGTCATCGCCTGTCCACCCAGCATCTCACAACAGTCGACTGAGGCGTCGTCAAGGAGTGTTCGGTGTGGCAAACGACTAGCTGACACCCTTAGTACATGACCTAACCATGTAATTCTGTGCAAATGTAAGAAGTGAACAAAAAAACTCGTTTGATAATTATCACCAAATACCCGCTTCGTAACCTCTTTGTTGCTTACTCGTTGATGCCACCCGACATGAGCGATCGAACGCAGACATCGGTAGTCAAATACCTGAAGACGGCTCACGTCTTCTACCATGACCGACCAAGTTTCGCAGCCATAAAGTAATACAGCTCTGACTGTCGCCCTATATACATGACCATTAAGCCTGAGAGAGATACCTTTCTGCCGCCCGAGATACTCTAGATTAGCTAACACCACTCTAGCCTTAAAGATACGAGCTTCTGTTACTTCCCCTCCACCTGCGCCTCCGCTGATGCAACCTCCAGAGTACATCAATCCTACGAATATCTATTATAAATGTATGTGGACTATCAGAAGTAATGTTCCGTATGGCTTTTAACAACCCCAGGGATTTCTCTGATATCCAATGTCTGTTCAATCCAGGTAATCCCGTGCCGCTTACTACAGTACCTGCTTCATAAATTATCTATGAGAACTCGGTCCAGCAGCTATTAGGATCTCCGAAGTAGGGACTATTAAGGCAGCTTTCTAAGGTGGTTTGGTGCGTATGCTTTACCAACGATATAGCCGGTTTCTCAACAGCCAGTCGTTGCTTTCGGTGGAGCCGTTGCCCAAGAAAAATGAGGACGAAAAGACAACGTATCAACGCATGATCTGAGTCCAAGTACGTACTCCAATAAGAACGCGAGTCTTGAATGGAAGCACGCCATCTATAACTAGTAGCTATGAGGTCTATATGAAATCAGGCCTGATTCGGAAAACGTGGACAGTAAATACAGCAGTGACGCACACGATGTCCAAAACTAGCAGACAGTGTGCGTGCCATTAATTTCATATGTTTACTACTGTCCTGGATTCCAGCCTCCGAAATGCAGTAGACACCGACACTCAACGAGTCTAACGTTCATGCGAAAGTGGCCTGTTGACCCATCTGTTTTAGAGCGTGAACGTTGAAAACACCTGTATTAGTTCGCATTCTAGGTCTAAACAAGGGACGAGGGAGGCCTGAGGCTGAATGTTAAGAGATGAGACTTACCGGCACAGTGTTACTATGATTAGGTATATCTGTTGTGGAACTTACAGAATAATCACCAGAAATGGGGGTCGGTATGGGCCTGAAAGTTAAATTTGATAGGGGGGATCAGCAGTACCATGTATTCGCTTAGTCGCCCTGCCGTATGCAACTCGGTTTATACTGCGAGACGGCCGATGCAATATTGAATTAACACGTTTGTGAGTATTCATGGTTGTGTGTGGACTGAGATACTGCCAGGACGCTCAGACCTAGACAAGAGAACGATTAGGGTTCTCAACCAAAACATTTAGCTCAAAAGCCTGTACCGCAAGGTGATGGCTGGATGACAGTATGCCCGAAATGATACTTTTTCTGGAGAAGGAGGCCAACTTAGCATGACTGACGCTGTCGGTGTGGTCACCACACCGTCCAGTTTAGCCCAACAGATCAACGAGATGTGCAATTCGTCACACCGCGTCAACATCCAGTCTCTTAGTGACGGGCATCAAGGTTCCCGTACATATGAGGCCAACAGACTTCACTTGCGAGTTGGATAATAAAATCCTTGAGATGGATCTACAACTGTGGTTCAATAACACTTCAACCGCTCTAGTTCAACACGAATTCACGTTGCTAATGTTGCTTATCTGTCAGTTATTTGCATTTTCCAGCATGTGGTGAACAATCGAAGACATCCTGAAAGAAAAGTGAACTATAAGAATGCTACAACAGAGAGTCGCCCGCGTTCGATGTGGATCAAAAAGAGCATAGCTAGCATGATATTAGCAAGAGTGCTAGCTGAAGCACAAGTTCCTTAGCTGTATGCATGCATAATGAAGCTTATGAATGCCAGCAAAGTGGCTCTGACCGTGTTGAATTCATGTGATAATCTCCGAAAACCTCTACAACCAGCATGCGAAAATCCTTATAATATTCTGCCCAAATCGAGCATTATAATCTTGTGCAGCAACGTACTGATCGATCGTCTGGTTTCAGTACGACTACGTAGAGGACGTGATGATATGGGGTAAAGTATAAAACACTTAATAATTCCGGATGAATGGGTTCACCCCATTCGAGCCGGCTGGCGTACGAGATCTGCACACTAAATTTTGTGGCACTGTTCATAAGCGGTTTTGTGAAAATAGAGACCTGTCACAACGATTCCAATTTGAGTAAGGTGTCTCACAATTTTGTGACCTTGTTTACGAACCTTCTCGTTTTATTTCAACGAAATCCGTGCGCGACGTGACATTGGGTTTGGATCAGTTTTATAGTGCTCTTTGCTGGCTGCAGTGTTGATTCACAAAGACATGGCCCACTGTTCCTCTTTATTTCGCCCTATACTGGGTGCATGCCACGGATTGCTACGTCCCAACAGTGTAAACTTCGGTGGTCAACCTGCTGGCGTGTTCTGCGGCCTGCTTGTTTTTGTCAAGTTGTTAAGCTTACATAGCAGATTCAACTTCACGGCCAGTTTAACAGACACAATTTGGTCATACCCAAGAACACTACTGACCCCGCGTAGGTTCATGAAGTCGGTCGGACTAGTCTT
>JTDE01021958.1:17756-36424 GCA_014338405.1 Paragonimus skrjabini miyazakii | reverse complement strand
GGCAGTAATTACTGCCTATTAACTCGAGCCGATAAACAATCACCAAACAAGAAAAGGACACGAATCTAGGCAGTAGGGTTAATAGCTTTAGTGATCAACCAGTGTAGCCCTGTCACACATTTCCTCTGGATGTCGTCGTCTAAATTCCATACAGGTTTCGTGTAAACTAAGACCCGATGAATTTGACCGTACTGGTTTGTGTGTAGTGCTCAAATTATCTGATCGTCCCCATTAGCGAAACGCCAGCAATCTTGTTAACCCTAATCACTGATTCTACGGCGAGAATGCGTCAATCAAGTTTAGCACACAAAATCCTGTAAGCCTTCCCAGCGATGTGTTGATTACTGTTAAGTAGCCTGGATGTGACTGTTATTCCTAGGTGGTCAGTGACTTTTGTCTTGCAAGCTGAAAACCGATCGATCGGGCCCGTACGATAATTCCTGGAAGCTTAAACGAATAGCTGAATTACTCCCCCGTTTACGACTAGCAGATCAGACGACATTCATCAGTGGGATGCTTGAAGACTACTTGTCAGTGTCTAGTGGGTATAACGGAACCAAGTACATCATCAATTTTTGGCGTCCTAGTTGCTCTGCTCCCTAGTTATTATCACGGACCGAAATCCATTTTGTGCAGGGTTTCACACGTATAGATGCACAGTCTCTCACATCTCTCGACAGGGAACTTTCTTTCGAAATCTTCCGAGCCCACTTTATATAATGATCGCTTTGTTATCGTTTCCAGCTTACCCGGGGTCACGTAAAATGCGCACGACGCGGAAGGCGAAGAATTAGTCTTCGCAGAACGTTTCCGGACGATCGGAACCAGTGCAGCGAGATCGACCCGTTTGTTACAATGCTTGCCTTACGTAGTCAGAAAATGCACCCTGGAGTAGAATTGGTTTCTGTTTAGTGTAGTGTCAGAAAGACGTTAATAAGGTAGACAGTCTTTAAACATCGTCAGCGTGAACCGACCAGGTGTCGAAGCCGCACAGAAGGAGTGCGTATACTAAGACGTTGTGTCTCATAGCCTTCATTAAAACAGTGATACCGTATTGAGGTCACACGGACATCGGTTATTTAATTACTAAACTCATCAAGCAATGCACCAGAACTGACTCAATTGCTAAGCTGGACAAACCAGTCGATCTTCTTTAACGCTTCATCAGACATGTTGAGCATAGGCACTGACTCCTGTCAGCCCTGGTGGATACTCATGCACTTCGTTGAAGAAAACTACTCACCAAGACGATTAACTGCTATTGCTGCTCCTTTGAGAATGTCTTACTCTGTCCGTGTAGTATCACAGACTAGGGCAACGCCATCAGTTTACTCTAGGTCTTCAATTTTGTCGTTGGGAACAGTTCCATACCTATGCCAGTAGTCAACTGGGGCACCCCCCACGGTGTGATCAACAGCAAATTGACTGTGAAAGAAGAGACCGAACGTCTTTGAGAAACACCGCCTGTCATGCATGTTGACGACGGTACTTCGCTATGTCTGAAGTCCGGTTGTAAAATGGTCTGCATGTGTTGATATGCGTCTTAGACGATCTAAGATGCTGTTCTATCAACTGAGTCAGAGACCTCTACATGTCCAAAATTATACGTGCACAGATCGCGCGCAGATATACCCATATGTCTTATCAACTGACGCCCAGGGCAGAATCCAACCTGCTTTCCACATATTTGTTTTACAGGTGTTGGTGTCAGTTTGCAAAGTGCAAGAATTCTGTCAGACTAACGCGATCAATAAGTATTCGAACCCAGGTACTATCAACTACAAGAACTACCTCAGGCAAACTGTTTCATGCGGCCTCAGGATCAGGTTAAGAAATGAAACGTAAGGAAGTGGCTTTTATTTGACAGGATACTGTTCAATTCGTTCACCGTTTTAAAAGCCCCGAAATAACTGGTTCAGTATAGTTTCCTCCTGTCTGTTTCTCATCAGAAGAGACCTGGATTCATATTGTAACCGTTTCCGTGGAGATGCTGCTTTCAAGCACCTACACTTCGAAAGAAAACCCTAGTATCCTATACGTACTCATATTTACAAGCGCTCGCTTATACACCCCATTGCTCACTTGGTGGATGTTGGTTCACTACAGTTCAGAGAAAAATTTACTACTGAATAGGCTTCAAACTGGTATCCCTAAGCAGGTGTTAAGCAGATTTCAGCTTGCCAGAGTGATACTGGAAGTATGGCTGCGAGTGGATTTATACATTTTAATGATCCACCGTGAGGTCAGATTGCGAGCAAATTGGGATTAGTCAAGTACATCTGTCATACCGTTTACTGCTGACGGGATTTAGTCTATTTCAAGCCCGCCCCCCAAAGTACTTTCTGTGTGGCACTGGAAAGTTTGTTTTTTTAATGAAGTAGCCAATACAAAACCGTTTCCTACCACATAACAGTGTACCTCAGGTGGAAGAGGTTTCTTCCTCTGGAAGGCAATGTGCGCCCATTACTGATAATCAAGTAACCAGCAACCCATTTCGTAGGTAGTCGAGGATGTGGTTAATCCAAAGTGAACATCTCTTCAGCGACTATCGCTAAATTTAAGAGCTCTAGCAAAAGTAAAACCTGAGTCTAACGTTTCTTTTCGAAATGGCCTGATTGAAGCATCCGTCTGAATACTGAAGTTGTGATTGAGTGTGGATGGTGTTCCATTTATATCGTCCTATGATGTTGATTTTGTTTAGTCGGTCTCCATTCTACATAAATGGTGTGCTCTAATTTGTATCCCTTACCAGGGTTGTTGTAGATCTTCTCATTTTTAATTCTAACCAGAAGTCCAAGCTCGCCGCCTGTTTATAGGATGGATATTCTTGGGAACACTGTGAACAGAACGAATGCTTTCTCAGTATCCCCTCAGTATTGATGGGATTGATGCTTTTTCTCGAGTGTTTCCAAATAACACTGAGGTTTGACAATCTTTTACCCGTATTTCCATTCCTAGGGTCCAGTCGTTTTCCATGTCCCATCTGTGATAAAGGCTTCACCTCAGATGTCTACCGAGTGCACCACATGGAGCTTGTACACAGCGGTACGTCTAATCATCTCCTATGCAATCACATAAATAACAATTTTCCCAGTTCAGCGCATTACTATTCTAATGGGCAGGTCATATTCATCCAACGACATTTGGCTATGATTTCCATGTACGGTTTGTTTATTTGTCTGCTACTCTGGTTCAATATGCGCTAACTTGAACATTTTAAATTCGAAATTAGTGTAAACAATTATTAATCAGTGAGTAGTAGGGGATTTTAGTTTACATAAATCGAACATCACTCACAGTTGATCACAACTGTCACGTTGCCACAGACAAATCAGTTACCCCCTTTC
Source organism: Paragonimus skrjabini miyazakii (assembly GCA_014338405.1). Taxonomy (NCBI): domain Eukaryota; kingdom Metazoa; phylum Platyhelminthes; class Trematoda; order Plagiorchiida; family Troglotrematidae; genus Paragonimus; species Paragonimus skrjabini miyazakii. The sequence goes on along the minus strand of JTDE01021958.1, from coordinate 33,077 downwards.
GAACAGAAGTGCTGTAATAATGTCTCGCTCGTGTTAGAGCTCATCAGGGACTTATATCCTTGCCACGGATATCCGGGTATAGAACTTCCGCTATGCTTTCGTGAATAGCAATCACAGATAAATGCGACTAAGTGTTTGGATATCATAATTTGGTCGCAGTTGATATGAGCTCAACAACGTAGTGGTGAACCTGACCGAAGTTCTAGTCCCGGACAACTATAGCAAGGACATGCATTACTGACAAGCTCTAACAAGAGCGAAACACGAGTATAGTACTTCCTTCTGAAGGTGCTAATTGAAATGCCTTTAGAAACGCGATAGCCGCGATCAACTGCGAGTGCTGTTCAATTTATACAATTAATCATCGGTTGGAAAAGTCACGTTCAACTCAAAAAGTCTAAGAATTCTCGTTTCCAGAGACAAAAGCTTTCAACCACCAATTATGATCAGCCTCAATAACCAACACAATCAGTTACCTTATCCAAAAAGACAATGCTACCAGAAGGACAGAATCCATTACATCATTCTGAAACTGTATGAAGAACGAAGAACCATGAACCGTATACTAGTATGGTATGTATACCACTTACATGTTCACAAGCCAAAATGACAGGTGTTACGACACGAAAGTTAACGGTTTGAGGGGTGGATGTACTGCTTTTTTCAGTACTCAATAAATATATACGTTTATAACTCTTTTGCGAAGACCCCGAGACTCAACTTTCACCATCAAGAGTAAACGAGCAGACCAGCTGTAAGAATGACGTTTTCAGGGCAAATTGAGAATAACCTGCACTTAATAAGTGCATTTACGGTTGGCTACAGAAGGTAGAACAACTAGAGTACCTCTAAATTATCGGCTTTTTGGAGGTGGATGAACGTGATGTAGATCATACTTAATCTAGGAAGCATTTTTCGTTGCTACTGTATCACGTCTTCCTAGGTAGGCACTCTGGACCGTTCGTGTTATCACCTCACAAGCGAAATAACACATTTCGAACTGATTCAATCAAGCCTGATGGTGGCGTGTGAACTGCTGTACGGACAATCGGATAGACACTTTAAGTACATTTGGTGTAATAGGTTTCATTATAGATGGATGGAATGCATCTCGAATGAGTAACACTACTGTGTTAAACTAGGGTAAGTATGGACGCCACTCACCGAGAAATACGAGTTGGATCGAAACAGGTGAAACGTTGCATACCGTTTTGTTTTGCCCATACAATCGGGCTGTGAACAGAACTTAAAATTCAAATGATCTTTTTTATTGTCTCTCAGGTTATGTGTTTTGTTATCGCCGTCGTAGCTGTGCACTTTTTCTAAAATAATGTTTTCTCATTATCACAAGGTGCATTTATGCCCTTCTAAAGATTGGTCTCCAGCTGACATGTAAAAATAATAATAAAAACGTACTACTGATAAGTAGTTTGACATTCACTATTGCTTTTTCCACAGCATTTAATCATAACGTGTTCTAGCCCTTCTCACCGTTTTCATTCGTAAAATTGTCTTTATTGTGGTAGGTAATCATACTGTTCAGTTACTTTGAGATTTCGCTGCCGAATTACATATTTGCGGTTGGGCCCTGTTTTACGGGCTGGAGCTACACGCATCAAAATCGGACACACATTTATTTTCATGCTTCCGTGTGAGCGACCCTCTGGCCGCTTCTATGGCTTTCCACCAATGCCTTTAGAAGAATAAATGCCGCTGCCTGTGCCCCAGCACATGTTACGATGGTTCTAATCCGAACTCTTTTTAGAATTGTAGGCGACAATTCTCATCTCAGTTCATATGCTGATGGTCCGAAAACAGCCACTTTCAAACTGGTGTAAACGTCCGGGAAAATGTGCTGGGTCAACAACAATATAAAAGAGGGCGTAACAGAACTCGAATTTCCCGCTTTGAGATAAATAACATTGATTCCAAAGGACAACGCGACTCATCCAGCTAACTGTCCCCATGTCAAATCATAAAGAGGGTTACAAAAATTTATTTTGTTTCACCCCAGAACGCGTGTCCCAGAAGGGAAATACACACATTCATATAGACCACGTCTGGTGAACCACAAATGTTCACAAATCAGAAGCTTGGAGGACAGTTACTAAGAATAGTAACTAAAGTCACCAGGCTATCAGTGAGCGTGGTGGATTGCAGGTCAAGTAGGTAAAATAATAAAGAAATTTACCCGTAAACTGTTCTGGGAGTTTCTGTTCATCTGCTTGGCCGAAATCTTTTTCGCTAGGAAAATGACGTTTTTGAAAAAAAACGGGATGCTATGACAACTATGATCATCAGTTCCTGCATATTGCAATCACGAAGACCTTGCACAGAACACTGAACAATTTCCAGAAATTACGCAGAAGGCTTGTTGGGCTTTTTGGTCAAACCAACTGCTCACAACCGTTTGGCCATGTTTGAGTAGGCGTAACCGAAGATAATGTTTGGATTTCTGAAAAAGCGGACATCGCGTCAAAGAATGAATCCTTATAGGTATTGTCATACAAGAGTTACTTACAGTCCAATTTTCGATCATGCGCTCATGTTTGCACGTTATGCATTCAAGTAAAACTGTTAGAAGGTCAATCGTACCTATCTGCTGGCCTCTGGTTCACCTAATCGAAAATAACGAATAGAGATTAATGAAGAAGGTCATCGTGCGACTTGTTTTTACTCAACCTATATACATCGCCAAGCGCAATAAGACTGGTAGTTCGGTTATGAGATGTTATCCGTAAACATGTGGTTCTCATCACGCATACTTTACTGCTGGGCTTAGTTCACTTTAACCCCAAATTGACAGTTTCGCACGAATATGAAAGGCACTCCATCCTATAGAACCTGTCTGTCGTTCTAGATGAATTACACGATGCTATGATTGTAACAGGCTGCCTGGTCCGCCGTACCAATCGTTCACCATGGATTGAAACCATATAATGTGACAAACGGAGGTGGCAAAAGGTTGGTGTATTTGGAACAGTTGAATCAAGATGGTGGATTATCGAACAGTTGAGGTATTCACGCTCTACAAAACAAAATGAGAAATGCCTCGCTGTCAGCTGGGATACAGCTGAAACAGTAACTACTAAGACGAGCGATTTTTAATTACTGTGGCCAGCTGGAACAATTCTGAACAGTAAACAGAGGTGTGATGAACTCTCTTTTGGAACACCGTTTTTGCGGTCAAAATAACGGTTACTGTAACATTCATCAGACGAACGTTGAGTGACGTGTTGCATTTCAACAACCAGGAAATAACAAAACGATTGTTGATCGTTGTTGGTTGTTGATGGTATTACCGATACAATGATTAATTCATAACCAACACGCGTGTCGTAATTTGTTCTGGTTCCTCAGTAGGTTCCAATTATACAACGAAATCAGGCAAAGCCTAACAAACAAGAACAATAACTAACTATAGCACGCATCAATTCGCCGCGAATAACTGATCAGCGTTAACGAATAACTACCTCCAGACTGCATACTAGTGTTAACCCTGATATTCAAAGAATCGAGAACAATGACACCGACCAGCTTGATCGATCGATTAGACCGACAAAGGCTGAAAACAACACGAGTGAGTGAAACCCAGCTGACCAGTTCACGTCAGCGCAGTAAGTTCAGAACGTTGAGTACATGACTTCAAGTGTGACCTCAACTCCACCCTGCCTTCCGTCTGGCGGTAACAGATCACTGGTCTCAGATGACATGGGTACAAACCGTGAACGCCTTGACTGTCCAGCTGAGCAAGGTTGGTAGGTACCGTCTACCTGGTCGTGGAGATGGCGACCATCCACACCGCTGGTTGGAAACATTCTCTGACAAAGCTGTGTGACGCAGACTTGGTTACCTTTCTTTTTTGCGAAACGCGTTTGTGTTTGTTTGTTTTCTACTCTCTATTTCTGCCATGTATTTGTGCCTAGTCATTGTTGGGATAAACGATAGCCCGAGCTATATTACTCACGCGTACGCCTTAAAGCTGGAAATGGTGATTTTGTTGACAATTTGCTTTGATTCCTGTTCTGTGATCAACCGGCTTTTCCCTTATTCTACTGTACATGTTATGCTGGCAAATGAGCGTTCTTTTAAAAACCTATTGTGTAGTATCTGTCAAAAGTGTGCCTCAGACATTAATTTAGCTTCTAAGTACTCGTGATTCTTTCGAATGACGGTCGGATAATTCGACATTTACAGCTTTCAGGTAAACAACGACGCAGTTTTGCAACACTCATGTTTTATGTGAAATTGTGCTGGTGAGATGTTAATTGACAGCGACTTTTATTTTCGCAACAGTACAACCGTCTACCATACACTCAATCGCAATTGCATGAATGTCACAACCTCTCTTCTTTTCATCCGTGACAAGCTAGCTCCTCGTGACTTAACGGAAAACACAAACTTATCAGCTAGATTTGTCTCAGTTTTATCAGGCGCGCAATCAGCAATTACTGTTCGATGCGCATTCACCACTAGTCCATGAACTCTTGCAAGTGTGCCTTTGATGTCACTGTCGGAAGCACATGGAAGCTGTGAGAGCTATTCCCACACGCGACTTGTCCCTCTCGTTTTGTTTCGGTGTTGTTTTTTGGCCCTGTTTCTGATATTTACAACATACCTGTGACCGGGCAGTTCACAGTTGCCCGGTTGTAATGTACAAAGAACTAGTCTATCAACACACTGATCGGGGTTCTGTTCGTGTATGAAGCTGACGGTCGGAGTCCACTTGCTAAGTTTTGTGGAAACAGGCCCCGTTGGGGATTCCCCACTGGCCACTACGATCAAAGTTTAAACTGAAAGCACAGCCTACCTGATACCGCAAGAATGAAATTTTTCCAGTTTTGTACTGATAGGAAGCTTGGACGACGTTGTTTATCCTTGAGTCTACTGAGTGTTGCTGTACAAGCGACCTAAAGTCACACATTATGTAAATATCTTGCAAACCGTTATGGCGAAAGCTGCTAAGCACACGGTTCAGCTTTGATAAGGGGTATTAAATCTCAGAATTGTACTTTTAATCATCCGAACGAATATCAACCCAATGTTCATCAGAAAAAAAGGATGTAGGAAATAACAATAAACAAAGGTCATGTTTTTCAGACGTCCTGTACATTGTCAAGCCATCTCCAGATACATTTTTCTCACTAACTTGATCAATCTGGATGACTGCTTCTCGAATGACAGTCATACATCCAACTAAACGTTTACAAATTTGACCTTCTGCCACGATAAACCAGATTTTAAGGAATAGTTTTAGAAATAGTAAGTCATTTCAAGTATGAGGTTTTATAAAAACATGCTGGAGCATATCTAAAACTGACGTTTGAATAATGTAGACATGCGTGTGCCTCAAAACTTACGCCATCAGAGCGAGTCAACTGTCCATAATCACGATGGAGGTGGTGCGCGTGCATAAAATGAAATGATCTTATAAATTATTGGTAATACGAGTTCTGTGCTCAACAGTGATGTTGATGGGTTTCAGTGTGAATTGTTCGAGAAATCCTACCGGGACAGTCGATCCCCGGGACCATGTGGTGGATTCCATATGAGACAGTGGGACGGGTGGATAACAGAGTCCAAATGTGAAATTTCCGGGCTCCTGGCTTCGTAGCTCAGGTAGTAGAGCGCTTGCCGCGTTGAGGCATGGTGTTTTTGTCGCTGGTTCGAATCCAGCCGATGCCCTGACTTCTCACAACTGGGTCTCATTTAACTCATCTTTTGAATGAGATAAAACAACACTGGTGCATTACGAGTATGTTTTATGAAAAGAAATGATTAACGATTGACGAAAGTAGAATGATGTTAGTTTTAATTATTTAGTCAATCATTTGTGGATTAAGTACCTGGTAAGTACCTCTCGACTGGCCTGTCTCTGACCTCAATGACCTACAGGCCATATGTTAGCCGGTTATCGCTCTACACTGTATATCAAAGAAACCCATTCAAAACAGATGGTTCTCATTGTGTTTTCGCAAGCTACATTAGGTTACACGCACTCCTCAAATCCTCGGGTTTAATTCATGTCAACTCACCTTGACTGCATTCCTTAGGTTTACAACGGAACCTAAAGTATGCAAAGAGAATAGGATTTGGCTTTGTACGATCTCCGATAAAGCGTACAAATGATTATTTACAAAGTGTGGTAATGTTAAGTGTTAATGGTTGATGTTTAGTTATTTTGTGCTTATTATACAAGCTAAAATAAGTATTAACGAAATAGGGGTAAGTGTTTATTGTGGGCACCACCAAGGTGAGTTTCTCTCATTTTGCCTATTCGTGTAACATGATTTTATGTGAACCAGTGAAGAAAATTTTGTGAGGTCACAGTATGCGTTCACCAGGTCTGAGATGATTTCAATATTTCCTTCGATTTTTCAGATAACAAGGAATACGCCTGTGTGGCTTGTGAAGAAAACTTTTCAACAAAGACAGCTTTGATGAATCATGTCACCAACGTCCATGGAGGTAAGCCATGACAGACTTAGTTTCTGTCTGGCCAAGTCACTGGCAAACATTCGGTTACTTGCAATCTATTAAATGTTCTGTTTGACTTAGAAATGGAATTTAATTTGATCAGAAACATTTGCTGCTACTTTGAACACAATTTCCTTGTCTAGTCATGACTTTCTCTTCACCGCATGTTTTAACAAATGGTCGGTAGATGAGGGCCTCGAATTTAATTTATACTTGGTGTTTCCAGTTATAGAATTCATTTTCTCCTGGACTGCATTTTCACCCTGAATTGTCAAGCACCTTGCTCGTTGAACTTATTCATGAATATCTCTAGTTGTTCAGGCGACGAATCCATCAAGATTCAACGGATTATCTAGCAAGCGGCATGGTTCTGTATGCTATAGTCACTGAGGTTGTGTGTAAAGTATATACAGCCTGTTCAAGTATCGAATGGGAACTGGAAAACCGTGTAAACTCTACGATAAAATTCTGTATAGGTTTATCTCAACTGTCATCAGAGTGGGTGATTCCAGCTACTGATACAACCTTACCTCGGCTAACATCGGTCAACCCATGTTTGATAGATAGAGGGACATCTGCGGTTTTTCTGGTGCACTTGTTCGTCTGCACTGGCCTGCACACAAAGGATGCGTACAGATGCATGCGCACACATTTGTTCCATCTAACCGTGTGGCCTCGAAATGACTGCCTTAAGAACCGATTGGTTTCAGAACTCCATTTGCTCCGATCAGTGCCCATCTGAAATACATTTCGCATGGTTGATTGCTAACAGCAATCGGTTGTTGTCTGAATCCGAAATTACCAATTGTCACTTGAAGCCACTTCTGGAAAGTGAATGAGATTCTCTTTCGAACAGAACTTACACATCAATCTGAAAAGATTGCTACACATGGGGCCGGTTCAAAAACGATAGGTGAACGTTGAGCAAACGATGAAGTTATGTATTCGATTGCCAGCTACGATGTAAAGAAGGTGATTCAGATATAAATACTGTCAAATGTATTTTAATGCATTTCAGTTTGTAAACGTTGTCTGTTGTCAACAATTAAAAGCACTAACTTAGCAAAAGTAGACCCTCAGTCTCAGTGTTTTCCCATCGCACCACTTCAAGTAAACATGTGTGAACGAAGCAAAACACTCGTGGTCTGAAGGACGCTTATGTTAATGGTGATGTTAGAGCAGTACTCTGCAGTTGTAGCTGATCACGGCAACCGTAATGCTTGAACAAACTGTTTTTGTGCAAATAATCTTCTTTATTCAAGTAATGGGAACGATGGAATAAAGTTGTACTCCAATCCAATCCATAGAATGTTTCACAACTCCGAGCTCCTACTGTCAACACCGTGGTTTGCGTTATTCGCTTGTCAATTATGCAATACCTATGGCCTGAGGTTGTATTGTTGAAACAAAATGAACTGTCCAATTGCAAGGGTTCTAAACCATTTGTTTTAGAACGCTTCATGCAGCTAGATACTGATACAAATAACTGAACATGTTAAACTTAACAGATCGCAAGACTTGCGATCTACATCCAAGTTCACGAGTATTAGAAAACGGACTAACTGATAACGTGGTGAGTTTTGTAAGTTAGCTTTCTCTTTTATGCATAAATCTACTTCTCATCGTATCGTTGTGGTTTGTTTATTCTCTCACGACCCAAGATTTCTGTAACCTAATTTAACTTGATGTAACATGCAGTAGCTCGTTATTTAACTTACGATCTGGCATAAGACTTGCCTGTAACCGACCCATTCAACTTAGCAAAGGTAACTAAGTCACAATGGAGAAGATAAATGCTTTTACACACAAGTGTTGGTCAAACAATACCGATTGGAAAGATGTGTACAGCGGGTGTTTTGGACAGATGGTGAGTTATCGTCCGTTCTAAGAAGACAAACACTTAAAAATATACAACGTAAAACTACCTACTCTTGTAACGACTCAGCATTGCGAGTAGTCATACTCATTTATTGTTACACCCTGAGTCGATGCACTTTCTGCCTGATTACTGTCTGTTCGGTGCACAGTCTCACCTTTCGGTTCTTCTAAAATGCAACCGATGTGCAAAGTGGTGGGAACAGACCGGTTAAAATATGACTGGCATCCAACTTACACAGAAATGGTCAGTATAAAGCATCCGTTTCCATCGCTTGCTCAATTACTGCCGTTAAGTTTCCGTATTTTTAAAATGCGATAGAGAAAATTACTATAAAATTAATTTGTCATTATCTGGTGCACCAACAGTCAGCACACTAGTAGAGTACATCTGTTAATTTTTCACCTCAAGTGGTTAGCGGCGTGATCAGAAGAAAGGATTTTACCCAGTCGGATGATTTGAGCTAACCACTGTGCTGTATGCAGTCGGTCATAGCTCGCGACAGCGATCCGTACACCATAGGCCTAAAGGCACCAAATAGCTATTCGTACGAATTCGTGAGCATATTATTCTGAGCATATTATGTTGCTGGCTACACCGTCGGTCATGCAAGTGTGGAATTGCGTTTCGCAAGGAAGCATTTTAAGTTTTTCTATGCACTGTGGACTTACAGCACCCTTGCCTGGTGTTGTGGCCGACTTATAAAATCCAGTGAGTTTGTTAGAAAATTTCTTGGAAAGTGTAAAAAGAAACTGACCAACATTCGTGACTGTGTCCTTGTTCGCGATTATGTTGCGGTTGACGAGAAATTACAGACTTGAGAAGTGATATTAAATGAAGAAATAATGGCGCAACTGAATGGCTTACTGAGGAGCAATAAAATGGGAATAATTCCACCTACGAAAGGTACAGCGGACAAACTGACCAATGACATGTGAGACAGCAAAATATCTAGTTCGACTTGTCACAGTTATCTCCCATCATCAACAAAAACTATTTCCCACGTGAATAAAACAACTCGTTCACCTCTTCTAGTATCCTCCATTCCTGGCGACCCATTTCTTGTGAACCTTCAGCTTTATAACCTATAGAAAGATTAGGTAAATATCACCGTAATCTAGACGGAAACCATGTTTAGCAAAACTCGACTTTGCAGGAGAAATGAAAGTTTACATAGTAGATTGATCCACTTTAGATATTTACAGTGACTCTGAGGGTTCACGTCGTACTAGTTTGGATGATGGATGTGATAACAGTCTTGCTTACCGTGCTGAGTGAATGGGATATACTTTGTTTCGAAAATATCAGTTGTCTTACTTTCATCCTACTAATAGTGGCGGAACGAATCTAAACCTCATATAACTAACAGGATAAAGGACATTAAGCATCTGCATCAACACGTAATTCTTTGATCTAGCGCCTTTTTAACTACAGTTCATTTACGGCATACATCCTACTATAGATTAAATTTTAAGCCCTGGATCTGTGGTGTTTTTGGATCACCGATCTGATTCTCATTGATTCTCAGTTCATAAACAGAGAATGCACCTTGTTATAAGTTTGCTCCCTCATCAATTTTCATTGTCATAATTTGCCTCCAGTTGTTTCTTACTCTGTAGGACATCAACAAAGACTGCATAGTTCATATAATAGTACGGTAATACATGTATCCTGCAAACTTTTCGTAATTGCCAGAACCTGAGATTGTCCATTATTCTCATGGGAATATATCATATGAACTAGGTATATGTCATCCACACGGTTGTGAGAGTTTATAATGCTCCGTAACTTTCGGTATATCTTCTATACAGATTTTCCAGTCATATTTGCCTAGCTTCTTCATCACTTTAATTCTCTGGTATCTTCCTGAAAGGATGCGAAGAAGAACGTGAAGCTAAAGCCAAACACGAGTCATCCCCAGTGCTGCTTCAAGACAAATCACACAACGCAGACTCACTCGGATGTGAGACAAACAACCTGCTGGATATCTCCTGCACTCAACCGAACTCTACAGATGACCAGCCCTTGGATTTATCAATGCGTAAACGATGTGCGTATTCTCCCGAACCCGTCCCAGTCCGGGTCTGCTTTCGGATTCCGGATTGTGAGGTAGGTGTTCGTGCTGTTCTCAACTATTTATCACGTTGGTTTTCAATGTCCCAAACATCAAAAACTGTTAACAAAAGTTAGGGGACTTAGATTATTTTAAAGTGGATACCATCCACACTTGACTGCAGTCTTCTAATTTAGTCAAGCCTTACGACTAACCCATATAGAAAGGAAACAGTAGACTCAAGTTTTGCCCTTATTAAAGCTTACCAGTAGTGCGTATACCCGTTTCCATATCATTAACCGGTCACGGCTACTGTTATGTCACCGGCGTTGTGCTGGCCTCACAAGCATGAGTACCAGAGTCAGTCCTGGGTCCGAATAGGATATGCTACGTCACAACTGATTAGAAATTTGCACAAATGTTAACAACTTGGACGGTGGCTTTCACACTTTGATAACTAATGTTACAATCCCAGTCCGGTGCGCACGACCAAGCAAGTTTGTAACTGGCCGTTCAGTAGAGAAGACATTATGATAGTTTGGTTATTAGATAAACAAACTGATGTGCTGTTACTGCTTACTTGGACAGAAAACGGAACAACAATTTTGGCTGCGCACTGATGATAAACTTCATTTGTGTGATCATACACAGTTGTGTCTGGTGCTACGACTGTCAGTACTGCCACATCTTTTCACATGCTGAATAAAAATACACTATCCGGCTTGTTAGTGCACAGTTTATGCTTCGAGAAGTGTGTTCGTTATGTCTGGAATAGAACGCAATCCGTATTTTTTCAGTAAGACTTCATGACCTACATTCCTATCAGCGAAAAAAACAATTATTTTTCAAGTAGGATTCTTTCTTCTTGAGTCCCGATGACGAGGTAGCGATGGCGTACATACACCCTTGCTGGGCTAGGACAATGCCCGAGGGAACACTTGAGTTGTGAAGGTCGTCATGTGGTCCAATTGGGGTATAGAGTCCAGCCCAGAGAGGGCAGAGAACACAAGCCAATGAATGTCGTCAATCATCCTGTGACCTACAACACGGGCGCAGTCAAGTGGCTTCGTAACACCTTTTAGTGTGTCGAAATAAGCCATGGGTGACAGACGCATCAGTCCGGATACGCGCAGACGCATTATTGAAGCTTTCGAAAGAGGCGGTGATTGGCGCATGGTAGCTCAATTGCAAGACCGCGTATAAGTGGCTCTATGTCGATTGCACCAGTTACGAGGCGCAACTCCGGAGAGGACATAGAGGTAAATTTGTGAATGAATCGGCAGTCGACATGATTCAACTATCGACTGATAGTGGTTGTTGATAGTTCTCTCGCAAACTTTGATTTTGCACGCATTTTTAAACATGCGGAAGTCACTGTCGGGTCTGTGGGGTTCCATTCCAGTATCATGTCGACTTCCGACTCGTTCAAAAATTTACTTCCATGTCCTAGCCGGGGTAGCAATCGACATGGAGCTACATTCATCGCTTCTCCTGTATGAGTTATGTGAAAGGTGATTGTGTGTTGTGTTAATTCACGGCCGGTTATCAGACTGTCTGATGCTACTATGTTGAATTTGGTTGTAACCAACTGATTGTTGACAGTCAGCTAGACAGTTTGTGACATGAGTTTAGCTACTTCGCTCGAGATCACATAAACTAATCTGTTTTGACCAAGGTTTAATCTGAGTGCTATTGTTGAAAAAAGTATGCAAACAGCAGTAAGGTAACCAGTTTGACCACAACTGATGCGAACCTTCTTTGTGTGACAGTACTCGGTAGGAATTCTCTATTTACTACTACATTTGTAACTGACGGACAGTTTTCTGTTCTGGACACTAGTAATTCTACTGAAATCGGTTTACGGTTCTTTTGAACACTGCTTAGGTGCAGAAGAGGCTCCTAACACTGTGGTTCATCTTCTACGGGGCAGCTAGTCACATTTTATGTCTCACTATCTCTGTCACCTCTTCGGAAAATGACGGTTCTTTGAACTGATTGCGACTAATACCGACAGATAAGCGCAATATTTATAACCTTTCTTGAAAACTGTTTTGATCTTACCATATTCCCCTATAAACCCTCCAGATAACACCAAGCAGTCTTTATAAACTTCAGTTTGCTGAGTAGTATGGCAAAGCTATGGGTCTCCTGGAAATTGTTGAGCGATTCTGTTCTGTACGACGTTCTCTCTTTGCTAGTATACTTGGAACGATCAAAATTCGCTGATCACATCCTCCTTAAAACTATTTCAGGAGGATTCTCAGTTGGTACTTTGCTCCAGTCGGCAAAATCCATCTTCCAGCCTACTTCCCGTCCACCAGTGCTGAATGTGTTTACTATTGTAAAGTCGAGAGTATGCTTAGTGCTTTACCGTCCTTAACATTTATACTTTATCGATTCGCGTTCATTTAAATCTAAACTGTACAAACTGGTCACCATATTCGGCGATGAAAATTTGCAGCTTTTGCCCAACACAAAAACTAGTTCGTCATTTGGCTGTATGTCTGTCAAATGAAACAACCCTGAACCAACCTTATGCGCATGCAGTATGGTTTGTACATAATATGGACAAACCTTTATCAATGTATGTGTGTTTGAGTGACGCGTCGTTAATCGGTGTCTGGTTGTGTATTTGTGCCCCGACCACAACGGAACAGATGCATCTCTCCTAACCTATGAACCTGTGTTTTATGATCACATTCTGGGGACTGATCGCTGAATCATGACAGACATGCCTACATGCGTGTCTTTGTTCATTCTAGCCAAGACTGATAGCCTCCGACCGGTTGTTCTGGGTAACAGAATCCTGAGACTGACCACGCAAGACTAGTGCCTGCAGTAGTTCAGCGGAGAGCATACGAAAGTCATGCTCTTCTGGATGTAACGACTACAGACAAGAAGTGAAACACAGGCCATGTTACTACTCTTCAGAGCTGCTTGGCAGAATATCCACCGTTTCTCACACAGGCAGTAATGAACTGTGATAATTGGCTTTAAAACATTTTAATAAAACCGGAAATTTTCAAGTGATCCTTATAAGTGGGGCATGTTGGATGGAACAGTACAACTCGTTGTAACGGTAGTTAGGAAGAGGTTGGTGAATAAATGGAGAAAAATCATTAGTGTTTTCACGAAATGTTGGTGTAACCTAGAAACACATAACCTAGTTATGAATATTTTGTGGTATAAAACCCATAGTACATCAAGAACTGCGCGGATATGCGGAAGGGCGCAGGCAGCAACAGTTTGTCTTTGCCTTTCGGTGTCAGGATTACTTGATAGAAACCCTATTTGTTGCTTTTCTGTTAACTACACTGAGTAGTTTATAAAGGCCGATAGGTCCCAATAATAACAGAACATTCACTTCCTACAAGACCAACCAGCAAGAGAAGGTTTTTTAAATGTATCAGGTCGTAAAAGTTGAAGAGATTTGGCCAAACAACAGGGACACGCACTGAGTAGTGAACGATTTATTGTGACGTTTCAAATCCACACTAGGATCCGTTATCAAACAAATAAATGTGTTGGAATGTGATTGCTCTGCCGCTCACCGTGTTCGTCTGTCGGTCTGTCTTCGCTCGTTTTTCGTTCTAGTGTCAACGATGCTGACGTAGTGGCTGTCTATATCTACGTGTCGATTGAACGAATTCCGCGAATAGAGAGCCTCCAGTACAAGTCGTTCCTCTTTCATCTTTGCCCGTGCGACCACTTTCGCACGGTCCATGTTGACCTCGTGGCCTGTGTCCGCGCAGTGGTGCCAAAGCTGTGATTTGGGGTCGGCTCGTCGCATCGCTAGTTTGTGTTCGTGCACGCGTGTGCGAAGCTGTTTGCCTGTCTATCCCCCATAGTGTTGGTCACACCCTAGACATGGAATGGCGTAGACTACGCCAGACTGTTCGTGTGGTTCTACACGATCCTTAGCGTTCACCAGAACTGAACGGAGTGTTGAGTTGGGCTCGTGTGATATTTGGATGCCCAGTGGTTGGAGCATCCTTTGTGCTGCTTCAGATGTGCCGTGAATATATGGCATTGTCATTCGTGTTCAGTTCTTGTGAAACCTCTGATAGATGCCTTTATGAAACTGCTGGGGTACCCAATAGAAGTGAACAGTATGAGTATGTGCTTGACAGTCTCCGATCTTGTCAACGTTATTCCTACCCTGGCGACGGAGTGAGGCCAGGTTTACTTGTACATGCTCTGACAGTTAAACACAATCAAATCCATAAATGACAATGCACGTGTCAGTAGACGAATTATCACGTGCAAGTGCATTTGCATGTGACCGAATCACTTCCCCGTCTGACATTGCACCATTCGACAGGACATTCTCAAATCCTCAACTAAGTGAACTTAGCGGACTCTTGTTTGTGATCTGTTTTGCTTATGCGTCATTGGAAAGGGCCAAAACAATGAACCAGTCTGTTGTTCAGTTACAATAATGATGAAATGTGTTACTCGTTACATAAGTCCCAGTTGACTGAAAACTTCACAAACTAAGCACACTGACCTCCGATTAGTTCGTCACTGTAGTGTAATCCAGAAAAATGTTAAAGTGGATTGTTATACGAGAAGTTTCAGTTCGCCATCTTCTCCCATCCCAAATTCGTCTCTTTTCATTGTTCCGTACAAATTATACCCGATAAGTTGCAGGCTTACCTGGTAAGTGGCGTGCTCATCAGAATGGTCTAGTACATGGTTTTGATTCAGTGGGTATTATGTGTGCATTGACAAAGGCTCGCAAGCGGCGTATGCATATGGTTGGCGGCATCCGAAACGGATTAGCCTGGCACAGCGACCGAAGCCAAAGGAGGCCTGCGCTTTAAACCATCACCCCCAAGTGGCTTGCGCTGCACCACTTGCGGTTCCACTCACACACCGCTTATCCGGTGTAAACCCGAAGGAATAAGACCGGTTG